>JAHWFO010078603.1:646308-673193 GCA_023313115.1 Rhysida immarginata | reverse complement strand
CTGCTTCGGTTCAAAAAATAAAAGGGGGGTTCAGACTTTTGTATTCATCCTGTATAGCAAAGGGGTGCTTACGAAGGAATACAAGTCTGGGATGTATGGTTTGAAGTCTTAGGAAAGGAGATGTCCGTATGGTCTGCAGCTGAACTATGCCAATGCTTATCACTTTCCAAGTGTACCCTGCTTATATACCCCAAGGGACTATCCCTGCTGCCCGTGCTCGAAGACTTGCTCCTCATTAGTTGCCGCTTGTTCTGATTGTGGCGCCATCTGTCATCCGTGGTGGGAAACACTCATAACGTCAATGATTTTACACGTGATAATGTGAAATCTCCTGGCCACATGTGCTAGGGCGTAGGCTTTCTAGTTCTCGAGTCCGCCTGGCCGTGGATTCGAATCCTGCCGTGGGCATGGATGTTTGTGTTTGTCCCAGGCTGTGTACAGATATAACTTGTGTAAAAGGTGCAAAATGAACTTAGTAGTCGACACCTAAATTGCTAGAACCCACAATTGATTCGCCATCTGAATATCTCTAGAAATTAAACAACATTTTTATGAATACAAACTAACGATTTTAACGCCTGACAAATAAAATTGCTTGGTTTAACAAAGCTAATCAATGTGGAGTCTGCTGGAGCTGCTGCCATCTGCCTCACTTTGAAGTGTTAGTTGATTTTGACTGGACCATACACAGGGGTCCAATCTACAACACAATCTGCCAGCTGGGGGCTAGTGAGTAGCCTCCCCCCCCCCCTCCTGCTTTTTTATATAGTAGAAAAGCTTCCACCCTCCTAAGTCCACAGTTCCAGAACCCGAACGTTTTGTAGAAGCAATGCCTATAATATCCAGTCAGTATCATTTGGCTTCCTTCACTAACTCAGATTCTATTCCTGTCATGGAGAGTGTATCCCATTTGTCAATTGACAGCACCCAAGCCTGTTACCGCTTTATTTGTTTTTCCTCCAGGTAATATGTGATGCTCCCACCCATTTCCGCAAACCACATAGCAATTGCAATGATCGGGCTTCTCGGAGGCATTGCCCCCCAGATAACAGCCAGGAGACTTGTCAACTATTTTTCAAACGGGGAGCTTCTGCCTAATTCCTGCACCACACCTGATGCAGTATAAACTTTCTTATTTCTCGACATCTTGACTTTACCATTCCACCATTTCAGTTTATTTAATCTTTGGTTTACACAAGTAATTCCATGTGAATATATGGTCTTTTTTGAATGAAAATTTCTTGTTCTGTGGTATAGTCCTGAAGCAGTTATTATTTTATGGTGTTCTATTTATTTATTATTTTTACACAGAATCCATGTCTATGGATACATCCGATTCTTCTACACTCACAACTGAAGCCTCTGTCTTGTTGGCACAGGAGCAGTTGTTAGTTGCAGCAGCAAACCTTGCATCAGGCATCATACAACAACAATGTAAGCTCTTTGTTTTTATTTTATTAATTAATTAATGGTGTAGTTTTATATTCATGCTGAAATGATTCCTAGAAAAGAAACTGTAAAGTTATCATTAATTAATAGTTTTTCAGCCATTTATGATATATTAATTTATTGGCTTGTAGATAAGTATTAGCTCAGTTATTTTCTGTTCAAAATTTTCTTCCATTGATATTTTTTTTTAAACTTCTCCTTTTTCACATGGATTTTGGCTGAGAAGCATTGCTTTTTTATTAATACAGGGTGATTCAGAAAGGTAGGTCAAGAATGAAATACCATGTACAGTTTATTGTCGATCACGGCTGCCACTTTCACTCCTGTGGCGCTAGCGTCGCAGCGACTATAATGGCGGCGCAGTTGGGATACTGAATAGGTGAGCGAGCACGTGAGAAAAACAGCACACTTGACAACTCAACTGTATTTTTTTTCGCTGCTTTATACGATGGTAAATTATTGTTGCGTCTCGGGGTGTAAAGGAAAAGTAGGAGATGGAAAGACGCTATCGTTCCATAAATTTCCTAGAGATGGGAAATTAAAGAAGGAATGGTGCATTAAGTTAAAAATGGGAAAAAACCTACGGAAACAATGGTTGTTTGTTCACAACATTTTAAAGAAGACGTGCAGGAAATGTTATACCATTTTTCTTAGTACTCGTGCATTCATTTTAGTATTTCATGTGCATTTTTCATTACATTACGACCACGATGTAGGTCTAAAAAAAGACTGATTCCCATAGCCGCGATCCCACGATAATCGTATCCGTCTGAGTCGAGCCTATGCACGGCTAAGCATTCTACTCCGAATTTCTGTTCCGATTGAAATCGATGCTACTATTCAAACTTTTACACGCCCCTATCCTACGATTTCACTCATGTAGATCGATGTATTTGGGCTTATGCATGTTTAGATGATGCTATTCGTGTTTCGGTTATAAAAATGTGATTTTCGTAACTCGCGAATGTTTATAATTATTTTCAAAATTTCTTTAAAAATAATGAACGTTGAGGGAAATTTAATTAATAAAATGCATATAAAATAATTGTTTTCATACCCAAATGAAAAATTTTATTCTTTCCCAAAAGCATTAAACCATCAGACATTTCTCAGAATTACAAATTTAAAATTCAGTGTTCATAAATAGTAAAAATTCTGTTTTATACAAAATATTAAATTGCCTTTAAAATTTGGATTGGTCAGAAAAGAATACAAATACGAGGGTTGGGGCATAAGTCATGGCAACTATTTTTTTGTCAGAGCTAAGGGATGGTATCATAAAATGTCATATGTCTCAAGGAAGCTGTGACTGGTAGTATGTTTCCACAACATTAGATGGCTCCGTGAGTTCCTGATGTTGCGCAGAGAGCAATGTTAAATCAGTTCTCAGTCAACCGCCGTGCAAGGAGGATGTAACCCGAGTTGAACAACGCTCGTATATCAAAATAGCCGTTCTCTATTTTGATTTCTGTTACTTATTCTGGAAAAAGAAAACCGGTAGTCATGTTCCAGAATAAATTTTCCAGAAGCATGAAACGTATGAAACATTACAGGCTTCATGATTCCAGAACATGAAACCTGTAATGTTGTCAACTACTTTAATAAACATGAGAAGCAAAGTGTTGGCTTGTTGTTAAATGTCCGTACATTTCGTCCATTCCTTGTCCTTTCATCTGTATATTTCACATTTTCCACCCATGCTTAAATTCTCATAAAAAAAATAGTTGCCATGACTTATGCCCCAACCCTCGTATATAAATAACTTGAATTGCATCAAAATGTTTTTATCAAAAATAAATTCATTCGTAATAAATATGATGGGAGATCGAAGGGATTGCAACAACAAACGATCCATCCTCTTGCTCAGTGTCAGGAGAGTAGAAGTCAGGACATAGCAGACACCAAACAGTTGATCGAGGAAGCAGTGTGTTTTCGACTTGGCCAAAACACAACGAATCACAACTTTTTTCTAAGGTAAATCTTCGAGAAACCCTGGGAGTATACAAAAGTCTATGCTTGCTTTCTGGACCAAATTAAATACAAATGAAAGAAAACTTTAAGTCGGTGGGTTTCGTTTCAGGATACAGTAATTTAGCAAACGAGAGGAACACTCACGTGCATAAAAATTTATTTATACTTGTTTCATAAGTGTAATTCTACGTGCTTTTCTATTTATGTGTTTTTCCTTTCTCCTATGTGACTCAAGATTGTCATCAAATCTAAAGAAATTGGGACTGTGAAGAACAAAAGTTTAAAAAATTTACTCATTAAATTAAATTAACAAGCATTAGATAAACAGTATAAATTTAAAAAAAATACAGGCATATTGATTATTTGTAGTAAACATGGAGCATTATTATTGAGAAATAACAAATTTCACAAATTACATACAAATCTGATTACAAAAAGCTAGAAACAAAGTGACACAACAGACTAATAATGATAACCGAATGCCACTTTCCACATTGTTATTAACCTGTTAAGTGTTAAAATGGAAAACTTTGTAATTGCTAGCTTTTTGACAATAGATTTGTTTGTAATTTGTGATATTTGTTATTTCTGAATTATTAATGGTCCATGTTTACTATAAATAATGATTATCAATCTGTCTGTAATTATTTAACATTGAATACATTATTTAAATGAAAGTTGATTATTAAATTGAAGGTTTTGAGGATAGTCCATGAATATGTTACTGCAGAAGTAATGTCTAAATCTAGACTTGGTGCAAAATGCGAACCAACTGGTTTTACGATGCTCAAACCAAATAAAGATATCGAAGTAATAAGCGATAGTATCGATATTCAAGAAGTATCTACATCGAATTTTCGATGATCGTAACTTCATTAAATAAAAATGTTATCAACCGATGTTTTTCAAAAACTGGGGGAACTACTATGTTCGTGTTACTGTACATGTATTAATATACAGAAAAAAATTACATAAAAATACAGGAACAATTACAATCTCCAAATATCGTATGCACTTAAAATTATAAAAATTTCATGTTTAGTGCTTGACAAAAACAATCGGTTGCTGAAAATAGTAACGAAACGCAACATCGATGTAAAGGAAGCATCGATGTTAGTTTTTCTGACATCGTCTATCATTAATAGGCAATGATCGCTAATACATGTGATGAAAAGGATTTCGTTTATAAACGATCTGACAACTCAAAATAAAAAGAAAATAAAGTGACACAGGACTTGATCCCCACTCCCTTCACTTAAAACATGCACCATAATAGTGTTTCCTATCTCCAGAGAAAGAGACAACATGCTGAAATTTGACGGATAGTAAAAAATAAAATTAAAAAATAAATAAATAAATAAAAACTTACCATCATTTTTCAACTCCGTCAATTGTTTATCCATTTTTCAACTCTGTCGATTGTTTAGGTTAGCCTAACAGTGTTGCGTTGAACCTCGGACGAATAGGTTATAGCTGTCGCGTTGAACTATCTCGTCTGTCTCACTGCTCCTACGTTTAATCCCTACTGCGCGCTTACAGATATGGCCGCTAGAGCGGCGTCATTGTATTCCGTGATTGACAATAGTGGGGAACAATATTTTTCCTATAAACATGGGTCCGGAAATGCATCCTTACAGAGATAATGCAACTAGGAAAAATTTTGTTTCCCACTACAAACTGTACCTAAAATTTTGTTTCCCTGTATTTCATTCTTGACCTACCTTTCTCAATCACCCTGTATAATAGTTTTTAATATCTTACAATGTAATACAATATTGACAGTTAAAAAAGTGAATTTTTAATATCAAGGCCTCAGAACGATTTTTAAAAAACAATATACAGCTAACTTACAAAAACCCCAATTCCCTTTTTAAATTATTAGGAAACCCCAAAGATAAAACACGATTACTACAAAGATCAAGGATATATGAGATAAAATGCGACAATTGTCTAAAGATGTATCGAGGTCAATCCCAGAGAATTATAATGAAAAGATGGAAAGAACATTTACTGATATAAAATACGATAGGCATGAAAAACCATCATTAGCAAAACATGCTTGTTCAACTGGGCACATTTTTTTTGATATTAAAAATTCACTTTTTTAACTGTTAATACAGGGTGTTTCATAATTGGTGTCCCATCTTTAGGTCCAAATAACGACTCAAGGGGAACAGATTGGGGGAAAATGAATATTGATTATTTGGTTTTAATGTCCCCTAATTCAGAATAAAAACATTCGCGTCTCTGGGGGTGAAGGGGTAAATTTTGAAAATTTTAATTTTGTAGGGGTTAGACCCCATGTGTTATTTAGAAAGTTGTAGAGCATCATGTAAAATGTGGGTTTAGCAAAAAACCCGGTGAAAAAATCTCATCCCCTGCCCTTTATCGAATGGGTAAAGTGAAAGGTATGGCTAGCTAATGTAGACAAAAACAGAAAAACTCATTAGAAACTTATTAGAACTTTATTACTTTAGTACATTTGAAAATGAATGAGAATGAATGAGTCGTTACCCTGAAAAGCTAACGGTCTTGACCCCACTCCAAATGCAGGCCCTACTGTTTTCTAATAAGTACGCAAAATGTTCTTATTCGGAATTAGTGGACATCAAAATCAAATAATCAATATTCATTTTCCCCCCACCTGTTCCCCTTGAGCCGTTGTTTGGACCTAAAGACGGGACACCAATTATGAAACACCCTGTATTATATTACATTACATTGTAAGAAATTACAAACTATTATTTTGTACATCCACAGTTTTTACTCTTAGTATGCATTGATTTACTTACAAGGAGACTCCACGTAGTCTGACTCACTGATTTTGATAAAAACTGTTCTACGAGTAGCGTTCCCCAAATTAAGGACCCATGCAAAGCCATTCGACGCATTTCTCAAAATTTTCAGAGAAAAAAATTCATAAAGTTTGTTATAATTGCCTACACTTTATAAATGCTCGAATTATAGCATAGATTTTTATCATGTACAGGTGGTCTAGTGGCAAAACGCCTGAGTTCTATTTTGCAGGTATGGGTTCAAATCCCGTCTTAGATTATTTTTTTTTTTCTCTTCATAAACTTCTTTTAACTTGTATGGGAATATGTAATTCATTTACTAAATATATTTTCGATTTTCCAATTTGCTACCATCATTTTTTTTTTATAAAATGCATAAAAGAATTATTATAATTAAACATAATCTAATATTTCCGATTTGCTATGGCTATTTTTGCATAAATTGAAAGGTGGTTACAAGTTATATTTATTTCCTTTTTAAAAAAAAAAGAAGTTACAATTCAAGTTTAAGTAAAGACAATATAATAGTTAGCTTCTGCTCCTAGAAATAAAAAATTGTAATTTGATAGCTAATATGCTATTTAAAAACGCTAATGAAGGGTGATTGATAAACTATAGATACCAAAATGATGCATTATACTTAGTAAGTATATGGTGCAGTAATTATTTAATCTTTGTAAAATTTAAATAATTAAATGTGGATAAATAAACTTTTTCTTTTAAATGCTCATTTATCAATGCGGATCATTAATTATAATAATTCGTATGTCCATTTTATAAAAAAAAAAAAATGATGGTAGACAATTGGAAAATCGGAAATATATTTAGAAATGAATTACACATTCCCATAAATGTTAAAAAAATTTACGAAGAGGAAAAAAAAATATCGAAGACTGGATTTGAACCTGTATCTACAAAATAGAACTCAAGCTTTTTGCCACTAGTCCACCTGAAAACGATAAAAGTCAATGCTACGATTCGAATATTTATAAAGCGTAGGCAATTTTAACAAACTTTATGAATTTTTTCTCGGAAAATTTTGAGACGTGCGTCGAATGGCTTTGCACGGGTCTTTAATTTGGTGAAAGCTACTCGTAGAATATTCTTTATCAAAATCGGTAAGTCAGAGTACGTGGAGTCTCCTTGTTAGAAGCTTTTTGAATCGAAACTTCTTATCAAGTGTAAGGTTATATAAATGGGTGCCTAGTGTAGTATAAATATGGATCAGTAATTTATATACATACTCTTATTATTTTATTATCATTGTTTAATGGAGAAAGACGAAGGCTCGACCAATTCCAAAAGCTAAATATTGCAGGCATATGCAAAAAGTCTGTGGGGCTCAGAGAAGGACGAGGTAAAGTTATTTGTCATGGTGTATTAACTAGTGGTGGGCAGGATTACAGCCTGTGAAATTCAATTTGGCACAGAAAGAATGCCATAGAGGTATGCAAGGCATGTAAACAAAGCAGACTTTATAGGAAGAAAGATATGACATGTAGGTAATGGCTTGCCTTTTAAATCTTGGCATGCAAAGAATGAGTGTAAGAACAACGTGACAGTACAAATGTTCGTATGGTGCAATCTGAACTTACTGGATGTATGAACTGCATGATCTAGTCCAACATTTTTATGCATTATCTTTTTTTGAACAGTTCTGGCAAAATACAACTTCTTCACATTGTATTCATTAGCTCCTATGATGAAGTGACTTCAAAACATGTCAGCTACACAAGTAAAATTTAAGTATTGCTTTATTACAGTCCCTTTGTGTTTATTTAATAGCAATAGTGTAGACTGTGACATTATACCATCTTGGAGTACAACGAGTTTTAGTTAGCTTTACCTTGCTGGTGAATCGCTGACAAAAGCTTTAACACCTAAATTTCATAATAAATTATGAATGAAAATGCAGTGTAGCCCAAAAAATAAAAAACTTACTCATATTGAGAACTGATAGTTGTTTTATTTAATACTTTAATGATATTTTAATATGGTCATTTTGTCATATTGCAGAAATGTTTCTAACCAAGAAAAATGCAAATTAGGTCAAATAGTTTTTTTGGCTGCTAGAGCGTGTAGTTAAGCACCAAAATGGTTGCAACTTTGATCTGTGTGCATTGGACTGATTTTCTTCAAAGAACAGAACGATGGTGTTTTGGTAACAGTGACAATCGCAGGTACCTGCTACCTATGGATTTTACAGGATCATATTATTCTTTGCATCAAGTAATGAGGCTTATTGAAAAATGCAAACTTCCTACATAATATCCATCCGTATAAAACACTTCTCGGTTTCTGTTTCTGAGGACAGATAGATTGGAAGAAATGTTCCAAGGCATAAACAAAGCAGATTTTAATTACCATAAGAACATGAAATACAATTAATATGCACACACATGGCCCTTATACGCAACTAAAATAGTAACACACTTGCCTTCACAGGGACAACTTTACTTTCTATAAAATAGGAAAATCTCACAGTTTGGAGCATAAACTAACACACTATCGACAAAGTAAGGTGGCTTAAAAGTAGCATTTAGAAGTGACCTATCCTTGAAGAGACTACTTGGCGGTACCAAGTATCGGATTCCTAAACGAGAGATCTGGGATTTACCTATTGCAGTGCGGAACATGCAATGAAAAATACATCGGCCAGACTCGTAGGAAGATTGAAACCAGAGCCAAAGAACATCTGGATCACGTCAAGAACAGCCGACCGGATAGATCAGCTCTGGCGGACCACATCATAAGAACTGGACTTGACTTCAAAATAGATAAGCTGAAAATCCTTCATGTTGTGGACGATCCAAAAAGGTTGAATTATTTGGAGTCATGGGAAATCCTGATGAACCAGGGAGATACCCTGCTGAATCTCGATGGCGGACCCATGGACCTTACTTTGTGGTAAACATTACTGAAGAATTCGGAATAGTCATCCTCCTAGCAGAGCTTTCTCCTAGGTCCGTGCAACCATGCCCTGCCCAATTGTTTTCTTTTTCCTCTTAAAGTTTTTTCTTGCTTCTTCCTCATTGGTTTAAAGTTGTTATAAATACCCTGCTGTATACTCTGTTAATTGATTCATACTGAAGATGGCTACCTGGTAGCCGAAATGTACATCTATGATATGATGAATATGTGATGGTTCCAAACTTAAGTGCCTGTGCAAGAGCACATATACACAAAAAGTAAACACTGGAGAATGGGCCGATCAAGGGTTCGGGACCAGTATATAGACATAATGCAACGGCTCAGATACCGTAAATGCTCATTTAATCGCCGGGAAAAAATTAATTTTTGCAAATAAACGCCGGGTGCAAGAGGATCCGACAGCAGTAGCGAATTGACGGATGCGTTGTAAGTTTGATTTAAATAAACGAGATGTGCTTTTAGTTCGGAAGTTCAGTTTCTTGTCTGTTATTACTGTAAAGTCATTATAAAAAATTAGCGTAGATCGGTAATACTTACGCCAGTTTATAGTGGATCGTCGGATTTTTAATATATCATCGCACGTCACACGATCAAGCTTCTTTTCTCGGGGATTTCCTCGAGAAGACATGTGTGAGAAGACTTTGCAAATTCGGCGATCGGCTATTACGCAGTAAACTGGAATAAAATTTTATATTTAAGTGCGGTAATAATTAAACGCCGGTTTCATATAAAGGCTGGTCTCGATTAAACGCCTGGGGGAAAAAAATTTTTGTTTTCCCCAGCTTTACGGTATGTACGTTTGTTTCAAACTTGTATATTATGCTAATCATGACAGAAGTAAGCTGCAGCAATTTATTCTAACAGAAAACAGCAAGGAACACAAAAACGTAACTCAATCTCAAGGGGCCCCAACGAGATATACAGCTCACTACAGACTATAAATCATTAAAGCTAGACATATGAACACATAAGTCGTGCACTCTGGCACATGTACTCGTAATCTGAAACAGGGCCTCTCAGAGTCTTTTACAAGTGTCATGTGAGGGAGGGGCATTCCCCACGCAGTGCCACCTAGTTGCTGCCAAATGTGCTTGTTCCCCTGAATGAAGTATTCCACCATATGTACGCTTGAACGCGTACTGCACCTCCTTTAATAGCAGATAGGGGGGAGGTACCGTGACCCCTCTTGGTGGGAGCAAGCACTAAGAACTAGCGGGGCACTGGCAAGCTCTGCATCCGGGTCAAATATCTAAATTGCAGCACATGATCGTATATACACCGTGCAACAATTGACTCTCAGATTTCTTGCTTCCTTCCACAGGTACTGCTCAATGAGAGACCTGTTCAAGCTAAGCATGCTATTTGCCAATGTGCATAAAGCGGAATAATGTAACTCAAGCTTAACATTGCAATCTTAATACATGCTACAACTTTTTATCAGTAATATGTCATAATAAAATGTGTAAAACAGGTCCTTCGTAGTGAGGGTTCGATTTCATCGCGTTCACCAACAGTCACCACAAAGGGCGTGGGATGCAAATAGAACAGTTTTCGTGAACCTCGGCGGGAGGATCGAAGTCACGATCTAGATGCTCCAGTTACGCTTCAGTCGCTCGCGGCTAGCTACGCCGCTTAAAAATAATTGAATCATCACTCGCCACAGATTGAAGTTCCCTTGTTTACCATATATTACACCGCTTGGCTGCCAAACTGTACGTTGTCTTCACTGATGCCATTCCGTACGCCTCGCTCGACCGCCCCGACGTCATCAGCCATTGTCATCAACATCATTCCACTCGTCCTAGGTTAACTGTATTCTTGACCTCATCCATTTTCCTCTAACTCAACTTAATGTTTTTAATGACTATTTAATCAAATTTTAGTAATTCAATCTTAACAATAGAATATCAAACATCAGCATCCCAGCGCGAACTTTCTTTTACGTTCGAAAAACGACGTTTGCTCCGCACGTCAACCGCGACAGCCTGCCTCGGAAGTTGATGCTGGAATGCCCTCAACACAACAATGACCAAAAAAAAAAACAAACAAAACATTTGCTCACAAAAAAAACACATTTTCCACGAATTTCTCACAACAGTACTCTGCTGGAAGCTGCGATGACCTTCCTAGAATTCGTAACAACAATCACGGCCGCCAACAGAGCACACACATGCAACAACGCCGCTCACACAATACCACAAACAAACAATTACAAATCAGCTGTTTATACAATAAATGAATACTACTCTGACTAGATAACAGTGACGATAAATTTCATATTATTAACAAGATCGCTAAAATCCATAAATCAGCAGCAAATTAGGAAAAATCATACAACTCAACTTGGCAACTTGTGGTGCGCGTCGCGTGACCCTTTTATCAAGCACAAACGGGGAGGACCACCATAACCCCCTTGGTCCAAACAGTAAGACCCTGCTAATCCAGGTATCATCTGTGGCCGTACTCAGACGTGCCTCCTGCTCCTAAGAACAGATACTCTCACCCCAAAACACTACTGACAACAATGGGCACCAACCTCACGCTCATGGTTCAGTGTTCTCTCATCCCGCCAACATACCCTATGTCTAGATGTGTGCCAGTTGCATCACCACACAACTACAGGACAGACAATTCTAAATATCCACTAAGAATGTTCACCAATGCCATGGCAGGTGACGTGGCATTAACTGAGGCAATTGCTCCCGCTTGGCTTCACTAGCGGATTAGTCATTTCAGTAAAAAATTTCCACATGAAAACATCGACCGAAAATCATTCTTGGACGACTCCCCGTATAATTTAATCAAAACGTCACTCACCAACTTGAAGCTTAGCTCCTCTTCGGATAAAACTTGTTCCATTTAGATACCTGGGCAGATACAATATACGTTGGCGAATCATGCCGCTTTTATCTTATCTTAGAAGGCACATCTCCACAATGTGAACGCCAATGATTCGGGTGCAAATTCTCAGGCGGCAGGAATATTAGTTTGAACATACGCAAAGAAAAAAACTATTAAATCAGCAAACACAGGTAAAATAACAGCATTTAAACTTTTTAATGACAATTTTGTACAAGAACGTGGCTTTGTTTAGAACAATGACAGGACAGCCTTGGTTGTGAAAACTTTTTTTTTTTTTTTTTCCTCGCTGTTCCAAATTTAAGATGTTGGCGGTCCTCGCCCAACAACAGCATCGCACTGCCTATGCGCAATTCCAACAGCCCTTGTCATCGTTATTCAACATCATCCAACAGAAGAACAACAAAAAGGTCAGAAAAACAAATCGGGAATAAAAATTCAACAATACCAAAACGTGGTATGGCCCGTGCAACAAAGGGGACGCTGAGGTCAGCATTCCCTCTCGGAAAACCTCCGAGAAACAGTGCTGACGCTTGACAAACGCTCTCCACAACACGAGAATAACGCATAGTTAAGGGCAAAATAGACAATAAAAAAAAAAACCTTCTACAATAAACGCAACTTTGTTGAAACTGAGTCAACGCTGAAATATAACGCATTATAAAAACTGGCTTGAAACAGGAAGAAAAACAAACGTAAGTATAAAAATACACTAATATCATTATGTCTTGCCAAGATGCATCTTGGCACTATCGGAATGGGGATTGGTGCATCCGACTGTCGCCATATTTAAAAATCACACTGACATGGAATGTCACACATGCCCACTCCAAACTCGGCCATCGTCCCCCAGGACGACATGATCAAACCAAACATCCTTGGGGCGCTCCAGTAACCGACCTGGCCTGCACACATTGACAGACCACGGTGTTCCCACTTCCCAGCCAACTATTCACTTGGCTTTCAAACAGTGCCAGCCTACTTATGGCCCCCTTACAGGTCACAAAAGCCGAGACGCACTCCTGCTCACTTGCAGCTACCAGCCTTCAACCTCTGCCACTCAAAGGTAGAACGCTCTTGGCTGCTCCTTGGCGGAGCCTTAGCACTTTTGCGGACACCTACCTTGTTGGAACGGGCATTCGAGCACCGCACCTCCTCCTTACAAGGGCGAACCCCAACAGTTCGTCCTGTAACTGTCGTAGCCACCGCCTTAACATCCCCGGTCCCCTCTCTTGCTGGGGAGCTCCCATAACTAGTGGTATGCTCATTCCCCTCGTCCACATGGGCCATAATGTTGATCCTGCGGGAACCAGTGTCCCGTGGTGCTATATCCGCACCACACCAACGGGCTCTACGCCCCATCCTAGCGTTGTGCTTCTGTTTCTTTTCACCATCCCTCTGGGTATAACCCTAACCCCATGGTTGGATCAGTTTCGCCAGGCCCACCCCACATCATGATGCAGCATGCTTTCCAGCTGCACCCACCCACATTTCGCGTGGTTACGAACTACGAAAGGCCCAAACTAGTTGCTCCATTCTTCCCCTATGGAGTTGCTGAAGTGACGAGGCTCACGTGCCATCACCACTTCAAGCATACCATGGGTGCCAGTCCTATGCTCCCTTTTCCGCTTCCAACGACCCCCTTGAGTATTTCGCCCGTTTTCAACGGGTGCCGCACCATGGGTGGCTACCTGGCCCCACTCCACCATTGCCGTTTCTTGCTGTAACTTAGCGACTCCCACGGCCAACGTCGCAGCACAGTGAAATGAGAGGCGGCGCAGAATATCCATTCCAAGGATACCATCGTATGGGTAGTCCTGAAACAAATGAACCATGAAGGTTCGGGCCCTCATACAACGTCCTTGCATGGTCACATCCAGAGTGACACTTTGGGTGATGTTCAGGCACCTCCCCGTTCACACTTTCACCATCAAATCGACTGTGCAAAATTCGGTGCTGGGGAATTGCCTGCTAAGTTCTCCATCCAACAGTGACACTTGAGAACCCGTGTCGACTAGTATTGACACAAGTTGCTCCTGAACCTCCATATTGATCCTGTATAAATCAACCGAAATTGTTTCACTGCAACTTGCACCAGAATTCATGGCACACACTTTCAGGGCCTGTTTTGGGTAGGACCTGGCATAATGCCCCTCTTGGCCACACTTAAACAGGTTACGTTTGCGAGGGGTGCACGTGGCATAGCTCCCTGTCCCTTGTTTCTGAGTGTCTGAGAGTTCTCAGGGCGCCGCAGCCCCACCAGCCTCCGCTAGGTTGGCCTCTCCCTGATTGCGCTTCTTGATTTCTTCAGACTGCAGACCGCAATGACAGCCTATTTTTAAGTTTTGGGGTTTGATGTCATAAGTACACGCCGGTGGACCAATAAGCAGCTATTTCTAAATCTTTGAAGCAGCATGGCTTCTCTGCTGCCGGCCCACTCAGCGTTGGCCCCCAAAATCCGCTCCATCGCGAGCTCGAGGCATTGCGCAAACTCTGCCACAGGTTCCTTCGGTCGCTGGACCACATCATGCAGCTCCTTTGCGTAATCGAGGTCTAGCTTTATTTTCCCGAAGACCAGTTCCAAGCACTCTCGAAGCTGAAGGTAATAGTCAACGTCAAACAAATCATATTCTGCAGTTCTTTTTGCTGCATTTCCCTTCAGCTTCGCTTTTATTATCATCAGTTTAATTTCGGGGAACCAACCCGCTATAGCACCAATATTTTCCGCAATCTTCCCCAGCAAACTTGGGAATAGTGCCAGTATAACTAGCTAGCATGGTACCAGCTGTGGTGATCTCATTGCCCCTGCCATCTACAGTCGTCCCTTCCACCTATTAAGATCGTGCAGACCTAAGTCCCTTTTCGGGCGCCCATGTGGCCGAATGTCCCCATGGGCGCCGACTCAGAAGTCGACTACGGGTATGCCCTGACACGCGGAAGGGATGCAGCAGGGTTGGAAGCTTGGTCAGTTAAGGAACAACAGGCACGGTTGTTGACAGGCATAAACAAAGATTTTAATTACCATAAGAACATGAAATACAATGGTACAATTAATATGCGCTTGCAGGGCCCTTAAACACAAGTAAAATAATAACACACTTACTTTCACAGGCACAACTTTACTTTCTATAAAATAGGAAAATCTCACAGTTCGGAGCATAAACTAACAACCAGATGAGGCAGCAAGATGTTGCTACACTAGTATAAAAAAAACAAAAAAAACTAACATCATTAGGCCTTGCCAAGACACCTCTTGGCACTCTTGGAGTGGGCATGTGTGCATCCGACTGTCACCGTATTTAAAAATTACGCTGTCTTGGAATGTCACACACGCACTTACATCAGTGATCTTATGATGGAGGGGGAACTTTAAGTTATATAGATAACTATAATGGCTCATATGTTGCTTTTCCTTTGAAGGTTTGTTCAATCCATATTTTGATGGCAGACCAAATGAACGAAATTTAACGCCAACAATGTTTTAACTTATAAACATCTTGGCTATAGAAATAATGTAAATTTTCCATATCATTCATTGTTTTAACTTTGTTAGATCTTAAATAATAGGGTGTTGCTATAACTTTGTTAAATCTTCTTCCATTTTAGCCAAAACAAGTAAGAAAACCTCCAAAATACCAGAGAGAGTTTCAAAAAAAAAAAAAAAAATTATAGCGTGAGACTCTAGATTGATGAAACAGAAGCATATTCTATGAAAGTGTTGTGACCAACTTTCCTTCCAATTTTCCTGAATGGGCAAATCGTAGCAAATGCCCCCTAAAAATGTTATCATTAATAATCTTTTATAACGGCTAGTGAGATTCGTACGCTATTTTTACTGTTTGACATCTTTAATCTTCCCAACTGTATAGGATTTCAAAGGAAATGTTTGTTCCAGCACGTTCCCAATTATACATTCGAGCGACGATGGTCACCAGCTTAATGCCAGATTGATCGTGTGACTTGCTTAATGGTGGCGTCCCTAAATCACAGTGTTCCATTGTCTTAGCAAACCTGGCCTCGCTATACAAATTTTTTTTTTTTTTTTTTTTAGCAGAAACTTCTAGCTTGATTTTCAAAATCAGGAATTTTCATTCCATGTCTGGTTTATTTATATTAAATCATTACAAGTTATACTTGGTAATGTTTGCATTTCATAGCATATATGGAGTGGATGGCTGATTTAACTCTGTGATAAAAATGTTAGGCCCAAGAAAATGCTGCACAATAAAATGTGATATGCATGAAAGAGACGTTATGGTATCTGTAAATTAGGTAAAACAAATGTTTACATCCATAACTGGTTTAAAAATAATAAATAAATGTTTCCTGAGCCTATCAAAAAAAAAAAAAAGCCCGGTCGGGGGGGGAGTAAATCGGCTTCATGTAAATCAAAAAAAAAAATTGGCGGAAAATTTCGAGTCTTTCTTATAGACATTTATTTTTAGGCTTGTTAGGGTGATTGTATATTCCTTTGAAAATATTATTTTATCGTTTTACTGAGCATTTCAATTTTGTCCAACTTTTGGAAGTTGGAAAATAGTTGTCAAGTTTCTCTCTCTCTTTTTTTTTAATGTATGTGTGGGGGGGGGGGGTGTCATGATCACTCGTAATGGCCAAGTGATCATCCTTCCCGTTATTTATCAAGAAACATTATTCAAACATAACGTTTTAAAACTTAATGCAAATATTATTGTGTACTGATTTCTTTTCGACAACTGCCCTGCTCTAGATAAAAGCACAGTGCATTTGAGTTCATGGCTTTAAATTAACTAACCTTTGTTCAATTGTTTTCTAACAGTGAAATTAATAATCTAACTTTTCAAAACCAAAATTACCCAGTCACATATATTTTCATTCAAAATTTAGTATGAAATTCAGTGTTAAAGCTGTTGTCAGTGATTCAAACCGCAGATGAAGCTCACTGTAGTCCAAGATGTTGTGATGTCACAGTATGCTTTATCGCTGTTGGTCAGCAGTTCGTTGATAGAATTATAGCTGCCACCGAAGAAATAAGGAGTAACACGAGTTAATTAAAAAGAGATTACAATAATTATTTACACATTTCATTAATAAATTTGTAAATTTAATTAATAAAATTTCTTAAATAACATACAAAAAATGAAGATGATTATAGACGCATTCGTTTATTCGTATGATTTGCACGTTGATGACGTCGATAGTGCGCCCTGTGCAATTACCGTTAAGTGCGTTCAGTGCAGTTTCTGAGTCTGTGCACGACCTTTTGCCGAACGGTCCATGCGTTTTGAGCCAACCAAACAACAGGGCAATGCCTCAACGGCTCCTTTTCAATCACCCCAAGAGTCTAAATTTCAAATTTTTAAAATTCTTTTCCACTTTCGAATTTTTTTTAATCTGTATAAACTCTCTTCATGCACTTGAATACAGAATTTCAACCATCATCAACAGTGATCGAAAGCTGGAGCTTCGCTGGATTGGAGGCTGCCATTTGCAATTGTAAAATGCACGAAACGATCCTGCTTCTCCCTTCGTGCGCTTAGTTCGTCCACAGACTACACGAAGCGCACAAGACCAAAGTGCACGGAAATCTCCGAACACCTCTCACGACCCGCACGAGAGCTACTATGAACGGTTAGTTCGTGCACTCACTGCAAAAAAAATCACTTCGAACGAATAAATGAATGCGACTTATATAAATAATATCGCTGTCTAAATTACTATCTAAGATACTATGGGATACTAAAACTAAGTAGTTCAATCTTTTTTAGATTCTAATACAGTATTTCTGGTAATTAGGCCGGCCTAACTATTAAAAAAGTGAGAATTTTTGTGTGTGCAACCTAACCGACGCTACACCCAATCTATTAAATTATTTTTCTGAATGAACTTGCGACGAAAAGTTGTTTTCTCCGAGCGAATTTTGTCTAGGTGCGTTTCATCCTACGAAAGAGGCCATTTGGCTTCTTGTGTTTTCGCCATCGTGATCGATGGTCAACTGGACTAGTTTCCGCCTTCACCAACAGAGGGTGCCCTCATCGTTATTGGTCTCGACCAATCAGGATATTCGACGCCTGTTGCTGCAGCATTACAGTG
This sequence comes from Rhysida immarginata, assembly GCA_023313115.1. Lineage (NCBI taxonomy): Eukaryota > Metazoa > Arthropoda > Chilopoda > Scolopendromorpha > Scolopendridae > Rhysida > Rhysida immarginata. The sequence goes on along the minus strand of JAHWFO010078603.1, from coordinate 655,116 downwards.
GTGAGGTATATATAAGGAGACGCTTTCGCTTTGCAGTCAGTATGGTTTCAATTTCGACTCTTGATTCTGAGTACCAACCATGTATCCAGGACTTCGACTGCTAAGGCGAATATGTAAGTACACCATTCCGTATTTCCCTAACTGCCATTGCAGCTAGCTTCTGCTTTGTGCTGTTTATAATTTGGATAGGCTGGACTGATTTCAATTCTATTTCTTTAAGGAACAACATCATTGAAAATGCTTGTAATCGAAACAATGGCATGTGCTCTAATGGTACCTTATGACACCCTCAACATTTTTCAATAATAAGATATGACATGTAATATATCAAACAAATTGGGATGATGTATCATGAATGAATATAACGTAAAATTATTGATAGTCGAAATTGGTTCAAAGGCACTTGGTTTAGTGGAACCATTATGGTTCATTAGAACTGTCATTGCTAAATATGACGTGTAAACGACTTGGAATGAGGTGTCATTAATGATAGTTGATACTGGTTCAAAGGTACGTGGTTTAATGGTATCTTTATGGTCCATTTGAAACTTAACAGTGTTAACATAGGGCGGTTTAAAAATATGGGTCTGCGAATGGTTTAGTTTAACCTTTCGGTACTTGGTTATGTCATTCCTTAATGGTTTATTAAATATGTTTTACAGCAACTTTCCTTGCAATACTTTAACTGTCACATTTTTTTTATTTCTGTAAGAAGTCTTCATTGATAATTTTTTTTAAATAAAATTAATTCTTTTCATGAAAATTTTTTTTTAACATTTTTTTAAAATATTTTATGGCATTAATTAAAGTTTTTTTAATAGCTTGAAATTTTTAATTTCTTTACAGCAAGTTAGTAAATGTAACTGATGATGATATCAGACCCTTTTCATTTGCACGTATAAAATTTTCAACAATTTAAAACAAATCAAAAAACCTCTTTTTTCAGAAACATTAAATTAAGATGACTGTCTTAAAAGAATGCAGTTCAGTAAATCATCCAATAGACTACATGTTTTCATTTCCATTATACAAAGCATGCTTGCATGGTTTGCATTTAGCACATATATTTCTAAATTTTTTGATGATAAAACCGGCCAAATAATACAATGATTGCTGTTCATGTGCACCCATCTCTTCAAATTCATTTCCTTCATCTGAGTTTTCCTCATCTATTTGCCTGATATTGCTGTCATCACCATTTTTTAAATCACCTTTTTTTGGAGTTATTTTGATCCAAGAAGTCTGCCAAATACTCTATTTCTGATTTATTATAGCTGCCATTTCGTGAAGGACGAAAGTCCTGAGCAATTATTATTAGTCATAAAATTCTTTTGAATTCCAACATAGCTGGAATGAGATTTGTTCCTCACAGTTGAAAATAAATTTTCTAGCACATCTTGTGAAATGCGATTCAGCAAAAGGAATTTAATTTTTTTTTGTTTCAATGAATTTTTTGGCTCATCTGAAGTGCTGTGTTGATGGCTAATATTCAGCTGCTTGAACTGATTTCCTTATCCCCTTTTGTCCAATTAAGATTGGTTCTAAGATTAAATTCATTTCCTGCAAAAATGTAATGGTGTCTTTTTATACAACTTGAACAGATTGACTGAAAGACAGCTTTGTGTGCCGGTATGTCATGATCTTGAAGCAGTGATTCAACTTTTTGATAAACCATTCAGTGCTGAGTGCATCTTTATGCTTTAAACCTTTTTCCATACACAGTTCTAATGCTACAGCAGTGGAATGATTCACAAGCATGAGTGCTAAAAACCCACCTTCATTTTGTCGTAATGACTAGGGCGAAGAAAGTTTTCGTTTAACTGCGGGGCTAGCTTTAGGTCATGCTCACTATCAATTTTATACAGTTCTTCTACATGCTTAATTTACACTTTTTCAGATGGTAGACTATACTTCAAGATCAAAGATGATGGAATCTTTATAGTCTGGCCATCAGTCAAATGATTCCGCAAATTCTTAAAGACTTGTGGGATGTCAGCTGTGAAAAACTGTACCTCAATTGGAATGCATGGATGGGGACAAGAATTAATTGTTTTAGAATATTTGCTACTAACATTACCAAACTCCTTCCAAACAGCTCTGCTACTACCTCCATATCTGAAACTATACAGTGAATCTGGATGCCTTTTTCATAACATTTCTTAATAATATCTAAAATGATATTTTTAACAGTCTTGACTTGAAATGATGAACTTGTCAGATGATAGCCAACATTGACTTACTAATGACTCGGATGTGACGATGACTCAAAATGTCAGGTACAGCATCTTGCCTTAATTTCTTTACACCATCTGCATGGTTTTGTTCAACCTGAACATCACTGAAAAGTTTCTGTGAACATAAAAATGTTTTAATATTTTCCATCATCTAAAAAAAACCTTTTCAATCTCAGCAAAGTATGCAACAATGCTAATAAAAATTATGTAATTTTTTTCCTACATAAGATTACACCACTAAGGGGTCATTTTATTTGCATTCACAAAATACGTTCTCTTGACAAGGGAGGAGTGGGAGTTTGAAACCGACAAAAGTGTAAAATGGGAGGGAGAGGCTGAGCAGTTTCAAAGCATGAACGTTTGCCTATATGTTCCTTAAAAAATATGCCTTTGCTTATGCACACGGCTCTATTTTTATGTGAAAAGATTTCATCCTTTAAGAGGGAGGGGGTATTTGACTACATTACTTAAACGGACTACATAATGTTACAAGGAGGAGTGGGGGGTTAAACTGTGTTATTTTAGCAAACATATTCTGGTAATGATCCTTAACTGTTAGCTTTTTAACTGGCTAAATAAGTAAATAATGCATTTAATGAAGCTCTGTATGAATACTAACCTCACAAAGCACTGTATGTTTACTTTCTTCCAATACAATAAAGCCAAATCCTTCTTCGTTCATCATTTCTGGCACCAATGGGAAGCCTAAAGAGTCTCCCTGTCTTCAAACAACAATTAACAGCGCAGCAGCAAGGCATTTTTAATAAAAAAAAGAAAAAAAATGTAACTTTACAGCAGAAAATCAGACTACCACCACTTTGGTCCCATGAAGAGATGTCTGGGTGGTCAGAGGTTTGAGACTGAGGAGAACTCAAATCTGCCACGCACCATGGCTGTATTCACAGCTGACGGAGTTCTATAGCAGGGCATTCTGAAACTGATGCAGCATTGGGATAAACGCCTAAATTTTCAAGTTGCCTATGTGGAAAAAGTAGATAAAGACATCTAGTTTCAGCTGCCCTTAGTTGTTTATCTGTATGTTTTGCAATTTCCTTTGAAAAAAATAAATGGCGTTACTTTCTGATACCACCTCGTATTTATTATTAAATCTAGCTTAACATTTTTTGAGAGCTATTGAAATTAAGTTTATTTGAAATTTGTAAATGAAATGAAATTATAATAATAAATGGCTCTCCTAAATATATTGAATTTTAATAAACGTTTTTACCTTTTAGCGGAATCAAAAGATGAAATTATGGATAGCATGGAGAGTCAGGTAGCAGCATTACATGGAGCGACTCTTAGTGGTGAACCATTGGCAACAATTTCCACAACCAAAACAGTGTTGACACCAATGGATACAGCTGACAATTCAGGTAATCATAAAGATTTGTCCTCGTTTGAAATGGAAAAGGAGGGAAAGTTTACTTACTCTGGTATGGGAGGTAGGTATGTGTGTGTGTGTGTGTGTGTGTGTGTGTGTGCGTGTCCGTGTGTGTGTGTATGTGTGTACATAGTATATATCTTCATATCTTCTTATACTGGTCAGGTCTCAATTAACACCTCGGGGTTCGGAGTTAATTCTGATGCCAGTCCTTCTATGTACACATCCTGTACTCAGCAGCAGTGGCAATCTTGTTAGCAGCAAAGGGGATTTATAGATAGATGCCCGTCTCAAACAGGTGCCATCTTTAAGAACCGTATCACGACTCAGTAAAATGAGGTCTCAGTCGCTGCAGGGTCATTGGTGAGACCCATTTGAGCTGACAGAGGTATCACGTCTTGCCTAAACGCGTCTCGAGAAGGCGAGACGAGTCTCGTTTTTCAAGACACCAAGGCAGGTGGCTTAAAGGAGTCTCAGCAAAGAACAAGGAGGGGCAACGACGAACAAACATGTCGGACTCTCAACGTATACTGGAGAATTACCACATGTTAGGCACTTTTATCTTTGTTTTAAGTAACTAATACGGGATAGGATGACTACTATGAAGGACGCTGATGATTTGCAATTCAAGAAATGCTACATTTCTTTCTAATATACTAAATCAGTGCAATCGGTCATTTCAAATCGATGTCAGGTTTAGCTGGCCAGGTTGGCTGAAGTTTCTAACACATTTGAATTGCAGTGAAGCACGCCGTTGGGAAGGGGAAGGGGAAGCACACTCCTGAGTGACTTTTTCTCGCCCATTTTCTCAAAATCTTTCAAGGGGAAGAAGGGTGTGATTAAAAATTGTTTTTAGACTAATGTGGTGGTTGCTCTACAGGGTAGCTATCGGAAATTTTTCTCTATCTTTAATACTTTTCGAATTAGGAAATGGGTGACCTTAAATTTGAGGGTTAAAGTCAAATTTGATTGCGGCAGTGATTCCCCACCCCCCTATTACCTATAAACCACACTCATCAGATCTCGCCTACCTGGCAGCTTTGAGATATCTGCCATGTTACCAGATTTTTTGGACACCCTGTATAATGAAGCCTATAAGTTATTAAAATTTCGAATTCCGGAGCAAAAAAGAAAAAAGAAAAGCATACATACAAATAGAAATAGTCAAATAAAGCTACATGGAGAACTCTGCCGTTATCGTTTCCATGGTTACGTGACACTTTCTAGAGAACACGCCTCCAATTTTTTGACTCATAAGCGACTCATTTGAGATTATGGGCATATGCTAGACGTGATATGAACTGGCAGAAAACTGGACTTGGCCAGTATGTTAGACTCGGATGAGACCCTCATAAGTCCAGCTCCCCATAACGTAGTCATGATACGGCCCTAATGCCCTAATAATAAGGGGCAAGGCAGTTCTGCAGAATAGTAGACTTGGCCACTATTGGCAGATATATGGTTTTTATGTATAAATTTAATATCTCTTCATTTCATTTAAGATCCTTTGGCTACATTGGCTTCAGCAGCAATATCAAGTGCTTCAAATATGACAACCACTGCAACATCATCTCCAGTTGTGAGTGGAGCAAGTAACATTAAATTGGATCCAAGTTCATCAACGGTGGCTGCTACCATGGGATTGACAACAGCATCAGTACTTGCCTCTAATGGACTTGCAAAATTAGAACCAGCAGAACAAAAATCAGTGAGTCAACGTTTTGTTTATTGTCATTTTCCCCTTCCTGAAGAATTATTAGCTTTTGGGTTATTTTGAGAATAATATACTGTATGAGTTACTACCAAAACTTTCATCTTTAAAAAATCCTTACTTTTACTCATTTCAATCAGTATCTCTCCAAAGTACCGCAATTTACTGTGTATAGCCCGCAAGCTATCTGAAAAAAGTTAAAAAGATAGGGGTGCGGGCTATCAGCCATTCTCTTTTTTATTTTATTTATTTTTATTTATTTATTATTATTATTAAAGGGGTTAAGGTATATCATATAGAGCCCAACAGAGATCAGTATGGTCTAATGGACCGACAAGTTAGATCTCTGAGGGCTCCAACCAAATACATATTGAACAGTACAGGTTAGTACAACAAAACCATAAAACCCAAAAGGAAAAGAAAAAAAATAATAAAAATAAGCAGATCAAGAAGATCTTAAAATGAATAAGAAACAGTAAGTGTACAGAAAAAACAAGAGTACAAAATATAAATAATCTCTGCAGTACATAATTGAGTAAATCCATACAGGAAATTACCTTCATCAATAAAGGGTACAAAGTAATGTAAAGTTTACAATTCAACTACCAATCACTATTATAGTTAACACTAAAAATTTACTGCAATGCTCCTGGCGATCCTAGTTGGTCGTTAACCAACAAACAGGATCACCAGGGTATATGTGCATCATGATAACTAAATTGAAAATAGTACCTGTACAATTATTGCCAGAGCAAATAACGAATGATTAAAACAAAAACTACGTTCTAGCCAAATAATTCAAAAGTGTGTATGTTAGTCAAGATCATATAAACAAACAAGATAAACTATATAGCTTAAACAGTAAAGATCATTGTGAATTATCCAACAGGCCTTGCTGCCCTCTATCACTAGACCAAATCAAAAAATTCATTCCCACCCGTTTCCCACTTGTGTGTATAGAAACATAACACCCAAAAGTGACACTAATTATTTAATTATTGTTTAAAAATTACGTACCAACATTGGAGCTCGAGGGGTGCCAGAGTGGTCGAATTGACCAATAAGGAGGCCCCCCTAGTCCAATATAAATAAAATACACATTGCTCAAACAGATTAAGGAACTAGAAAAACAGATAATATATAAACAACAAATGGTTTTAATCAAACATAAGAGAGAAACAAAAAAAAAAAAAAAAATTAGCCCAACAAAGACTATTACAAAAAATCACTATTATATGCCTGTTAATAAACAAACAAACTTAATAAAGAAAAAATCAACGTAATTTTTTAACTCAGAATGTCAAGGGGAAGATAGAAAACGTGATATTTTAAAAGTTTATAAAAGGCTGGATAAGACGCTACAACACGTAATTCAGTGGGCAAAAGAACTCAACATCTAATGCCAGCATATGACAGACATCGACGGCGGTAATTGGGTTTAGTTAGCGGAGGATATAGGTAGTGGGACAATCATGTTAGGTATCGATGGTTATCAGCAGTGGGAACAAGCATAGTGGGAGTTGAAACAGACAAGATTGAATTCGAAGCTTTAAATACGAATGCTCAAACACAAACAAAATGCAATTGATAAACGGTGAAAATATAGTATTCGCTAAAATTGCGTGACACAGATGTAAATTTGGACAATCTAAGAAGAGTTCATAAGAACCATTTCTGCAGTTTAAGAATCCGAGTAAGGTTCCAAGAAGTGGAAGATCCCAGAAAATAATACTGGAGCAAAGAGAGGAATGAATTCACGCATTATATAACGGTAATAAAATTTTAGGATGCAGATAATGTAGTCTGGAGATAATACCTTGTTTCGCGTTAAGATTAGTAAGTAATGAGTCAATATGTTGGTCCCAACTAAGATCTTGAGATAGTTATACCCAAATATCTAAAGGAGGAAATAGTAGATAAAAGATTACCATCATAATAGAGAGGTAATACTTTAGGTACATCACGCTTGTTTCTCTGATAGAAAACCATAGCTTTTGTCTTTTCAGTATTTACGCGCAATGAAGTCTTATCAGACCAAATTTTCCGTTCGGTAAGGACATCGTTAAGCGTAGATATCATTTGAAGAGCATCGGAATTGGCGGCTATAAATGTTATGTCGTCAGCATATAAAATTATCTGAAAAGGTGTACGAGGTGGTAAAGCCAAGGGTAAATCGTTTATGAACAAGGCAAAGAGAAGAGGAGAAAGTATTGAACCCTGGGGAACACCTAAGTTTCTTTTCAACAAATGGGAAGATGTTTCAACATAGGTAAGAAAAAAAGTTCTGTTAGCAAGAAAACTCCCTAGCGATTGTAACGCGAGTCCACAAATACCATAGAAATTGGATAGTTTATTTAAGAAAAGATCAACAGGTACCGAATCAAAGGCCTTGGCAAAATCAATGTACACCGCTGCTACAAACTTGATAGAAGCCATTTCACGCGAAGTGAATTCTAAAAATTCATAACAGGTGGTTTCAACATTTCTTTTGGGCACAAACCCATGCTGACAAGTTGTAATTAAAGCATTTTCATGGACTTATTGCAACAATCGTTGGTAGAACAGTTTTTCAAAAAATTTGGCGAATAGTTACCAATGCCCTTGCGAGTCTCCACCCTCCCTGCCCTAGCGTGTGGCAGTAGTTCCCTGTTTAGATCTAGTAGTCGACCCGCCCCCACATGCGGGGGTCACACCTTTTTAAAACTTGGTAACCCGGATTTGGTTTTATCAACATTAAAATCCACCTCATAATCCTTAACGCCATTCACTTCCTTAAAGGGCAACTGACACCAAAAATCACTTATCAATTTTATTATTTTATAACATAAAGGACCATCGACTTGTAAAATTTTTATAACTTAAGTAGTTTTTTAAATATAATTTTTCAAACATCAGTTTTAAAAACTCATTTCGTTTTGAGCTTCGCCTCAATTCACCGCTAGGCATGATATCACACTGGAGAATCGTCTTGGCTATCTAACATAGAATAACTCATCATCATTTTTCTTTTTCGATCATTTTCTATCCTTAATTTTGGAAAATCCAAATTAAAAAAAATGAGATCCACTTACATTGAAATGTTCCTTGTTGCACTAGCGTTATTCAGGTTCAAATTTGCTACAAACTTGAATTTTAGTTTCTTTTTCATTATTTGATTAATATATGTGCCGGTTTCAAATGTTCAAGTAAAAGTTACAAGATTTACAAGATTAACAATTAGACTCGTCAGTTTATATATTAATAATGTGTTTGACATTCTCTTGTGTGTTTACTTGGTTGTAATGATTTCGCTCTCCATCCGTATATGTTTCTCACACCCGTGTCAATTTCTCTTACGGTCGGGATGAACCGGTGCCCATAAATATATCTAATTATAAATATTGGTTAATGTTCACTTCTGCACATCGCGCGATGACTGATGATGCGACCAAGGAAAGTGAATTTATTTTTTAAAGACTTGAGGGGCTGTGCCCACCAGA
>JAHWFO010078603.1:604689-633517 GCA_023313115.1 Rhysida immarginata | reverse complement strand
TTTTCTAATTGATTTAAAGTGTTTTTTAGTTTAGGCAAAAGAGCATATGGTACCTTTCTAGGTGGATGGATAACTGGTATGGCATCACTTTTTAACTCAATTTGATATTTCTTTTTAGTTTGACCCAGACCTTTAAATAAATCTTCATAATCTCTTAATATTTTATCCTTATTTATATCATTTGACACTTAACTTAAACTATCAACTTCTATTGCACACTTCAATAAGTTTAAATGCTTGCAAGATTTCAAACCTAATATAGGTTTTACATTATCATCTATTACATAAAAGTTTAAAATATACTTTTCATTATTATATTCACAGGGCAAAGTTATTATTCCTTTAGTTTTTAACTTTTGATCATTATAAGTTTTTAAAATTGCATTAGTCTGTCTTAAGGCATTCACACTGGATATGTTTTTTTTTTTTAACATTTTAAGTAGTATTACATTTGCTTCAGCTCCACAGTCTAATTTAAATTTTTCCATTTTTTCCATTTACTATTGGATTTACATAAGATTCAATTTTATCTTCATTTACTTCTTCTATTAAGAAACTATCTGCAGGGTGATTATAATTAAAGTTACGATTTCAAAAATCGATAATTTGAAAACTACTCGTCAAAATGACCTGATATTTTAGCAACAATCGTGAAGCAATGGAATTTTGTTTGGCGAAGGAAAATAAATAGTTCCAAAATCTGCCGATAGATGGTGCTGGCAGGGTTCACATTGTCTGGAGATATGCAAATTACTAATAAGTGACATGCGCACCGCATACATAGCTGCCATAAAAATGCAGAGCACCAGCTCTTTGCTTGAATGCTTCATCATGACTCTGACTATGAAGGATCATGCTCTGCTCTTGAAGCTTTTTTATAAGAACGATGAGTGTCACTAACAGCTATTAGGAAGTTTCGAACATTAAAATCCATAAAATCGGGTCCAATAACCACAAATGGTCTGCGAAAAATGATTGCTAAATTCGAAGAGACCGCTTCATTTGACGTGAAACGGGGTAGAGGAAGAAAACCAGTTTCGGCTGCGGCAGTGGAAGATGTGGCTACAGCTTTACAAGAATAGACGAACAGTGATGCTGGAGTCAGCAGTGCACGGGGAATTGGCCGAATGCTGGATATGCCAAGCAGCACGGTGCGTAAAGTCTTACGGAACATCTTGCGCGGTTACCCGTACAAGATAACTCGTGTGCAGCAGTTGCTACCTGCTGACTTGAAAGGATGTGAATGTTTTGCATTACGATTTCTTGCTCGGATGGAAGTGGACAACGAATGGCCATGGAACATTCTGTGTTCTGCCGAAGCCCACTTCATTTGCAAGGTTCTGTAAATACGCAAAATTGCAGAATATGGGTGACCGAGAATCTGTTCCAGCTACAGCCATTACCTCTTCACTCTGAAATGGTCACTGTGTGGTGCGGAATAACGGCACAGTTTATCGTCGGTCCGTTTTTCTTCGAGGAGATCACACCTCCAGGTCCCGTTACCTGCACCGTTACTGACAAGCAGTATGAAGCACTGTTGATTAACCATGTACTTCCGGCACTTCGGCAGCGTCAGTATGTGGGTCGCACAATATTCATGCAAGATGGCGCTCCTCCACACATTGCTACTCCTGTGAATCAGCTGCTGAGTGCTCATTTCAGAGATGCTAGGATCATAAGCTGCCATTTTTTTTTGTAATATTGTATTATTTTGTATTACTGTATTGTTGTGGTGAAATAGGTTTTATTGATTTATTAAATACAGATTAAATATAGTAATACCGTAAATACTATATTTAGCGCCGGACCTGGAATACCAGCCCGCCTGCATTAAGCGTCTGGAGGTCCGCTGAATTTTTGCAAATAAGCGCCAGACCTTCAATAACCGCCCGGGCGCTTATTTTAGTTCATTTCGTGTATTTTTCTTCCCTTGCTGCTTTCTCACGGGAATGTTTGCTCTCCCAAATGCCACTGCTAAACCGGAAATTAGATACCAGCATGATTGTCTTCTAATTTCTTGCTATTAATTTTGGATTTAGTCAAGCAAAATGAAAAATGAAAACTTCACAGTTATAGCATCAATTTTAATCTCACAACAGTAAAGTAGGCTGAAAACCATTCTACAGAGGCTACAGCCAAACAGTTTAGCATTGATCCTAACGGGAATGAAAAACGCAGCAGGACACTTTAGAAAGGATGAAGGAGAAGGGCGAGAATTTTGCATAATAGTATCCATCACAGTTGTGCAGAATTTTATAAGAGCCGGACCTGTAATACCGGCCCGCCTGCATTAGGCGCCTGGGGGTCCGCTGAATTTTTGCAAATAAGCGCCGGGCGCTTAATACAGTATTTACGGTATTTTTCAAATTAAGGCAACCTTAATCACAAGTCATCATTTTAGTATGTAATGAAAAATGTAGCTGCTTATGCGTGGAGGAAGGGAGGGGTGCCTCTACAATCCATCGCCATTTAGAATTTCGTGGAAAATAATCAGCTCGAAGAAACCTGGGTTATGTTAATTCTCATATTAATTTCCGTAATTAACTTTCATATCCCCCCAAAAATGCTATATGCATTAAGGGAACTAGATAATTGGTTAATTTTGAATATTTTAATCATCATAATCAACACGCACATGCACACACACACGCACGCACGCACGCACGCGCACACACACACACACACACACACACACACACACACACACACACACACACACACACACATGCACACACACACTCACACACTCACTCACTCACACTCATTCTCACTGTTTAAGTTGCCATTTGTAAAAAATGATTTTTTTCAAGAATTTATTTCTTATAATCTTTTTTTTTTATTGTCTCTTTCTTGTTTCAAAGGAAATTAAAGCAGAATCTCCAAGTAAAGCCAGCACTGTACGAAAAGACAACCAGTGGTATGATGTTGGAATCATAAAGAATGTTAATTGCCTTGTCTCACATTTTTATTTACCATCTGAATCAACAGAAAGAAAAGAGGATGTAAGCATATTAATTTTTTTCAAAATACATTATTTTAAGGTTTTAGTTACATAAGATAACTAGGATAATGTGTACAGGCTACTGTTAATCATACAGTTAAAAATCAATACCAAAAGTGTTGAAATAAATGGGATTAAGAATAGAAAGTGTATGTTGTAACATGCATCAGAAGTGAAACTTTTTATGTAAAGAAAATGGACTGTCATAATTATGTAATGATGGATGTTCTGATACATTTTAATTTAGCAAGTTTAATATTTTATGGTTTCAGATAATTAATGCAGACAACAATATCGTAAAAAAGTATGAACCAAATGCAGTTGATATTTTTAATTGTTTGGTTTTTGTTGAGGTTTAAAAATTAAACATTGTGAAGTCAAAGAGTACAGATAAAATACAAGGGGTTTCTCAAAAACTAAGCCTGCAGTGAAATGTGCATTTTATTTCATACAACCAATACAGCCAACTGATAGTATATACATTTTTCGACATAGTCATCATATCGGTTTCAACACTTGTCGGTTCGTGGGATGAGTTTGAATATTTTCTCCTGGTAAAAATCTTGTCCTTGCTTGTTCAGTCACGTTGTTGCGAAGTGTTTCACCTCCTCATCTGAAACGAATCGTTGGTCTCCTAGGTTCTCCTTCAAGTGAGGAAAGAGGTGAAAGTCGCTTGGAGTGACGTCCAGGCTATAGGGTGGGTGTTCGTGATGTCCCAGCGAAACTGCTTCAACAGCGTGGTGGTCTTCTGGGCTGTATGAGGTCACGCGTTGTCGTGAAGGAGGATGACGCCTTCGGTGAGAAGTCCTGGCCGTTTCCTCCTGAATAAGCCCTGGCTGTTTCGCGACAACGTGGCTGAACACGCAAGGACAGGATTTTTACCAGGAGGGAATATTCAAACTCATCCCACGAACCGACAAGTGCCTAAACTGATATGGAGACTATGTCGAAAAATAACTTAATGTATGTACTATCAATTGGCGGTATTGGTTGTATGAAATAAAATGTACACGTTTCACTGCAGGCTTTGTAAACTTACTTTTTGATCACCCCTCGTAAATCGGGGAAGTTCAATAAATTATAATATTCTTTAATTAACATTTGTGTGTATTATTTGTTAAAACATTTTCATAATGTTTGTTGTTGTAATTTTTTTTTTATGTACTGAAATTATTTAAAGATTGAGGGTAACTTCGTGAAAAGACATCGTAATAGTTAAATGAAAAACCTGAACAAAATTTTAATTTTAGTAAATTAATTTTAATAATCTTAATAATGTTAATTTTATTTTAATAATACTACATTTAGTGTTAATATTGAAATGGTAAAAGTTGAGAAATTGTGTTTTCCTGTAATATTTATTATTTCATGCGGTGCTTTGAGACATAATTCACATATTTTTGAAGCACAATTCCATGTTTCATATGTTCCTAATATTACATTTAATATTAATAAAGTTCCAATAATTTATTTTTACTTTTTAATAATTTATTAAGTTTAACTTTAATAACGTTAGTTTAATTTCAATAATTTAATATTACATTTAGCATTAATATTGAAACGGAAAAAATTGAAAAATTGTGTTTTCTTGTAATAATTTTGCCATGTAATTTTTATTATTTCATGGTGCTTTGAGGCATAATTGCCATGTTCTGGAGGCACAATTTCCTGTTTCATATATTCCATTCAAATTTCAAGTATTCATTTTACCGTATGAAATAATGTTCGACTCTAAAAAAATTTTCGCCGTCAGAAATGCTTCAGAATTTTTCTCAAACATAATTTTTCACAGCCGAAAGCTTAATCCATCCATTTCTCGCCCGAAAATAACAAAAGATTTTCTGTTTTAGAGGTGTATTTTGCAAGTAAACAAGAACTTTTAACATTGAAATAGTGTGGCAGCTATTTTATTACCTGATGAGGCAGGTGTTAAAGTGGAAATTTGGCTAGTATTGACTCGACAATTACTTGCATAGTAAATTATAAAACATTTTGTTAATGACAGTAAAAAATAAACTAGAACACAAAACATGTCCCATGGTTAACAATGGAAGATGAAGTTAAAGATTATACACTATCAAAAAATATGAATTCAAGTACTCACAGTGTCTCGCACAAGTATTAGTACAAAAAATGAATAAATTACTGAGTGGAGCGGTAGTACAGCTGTGGCGTCTCGCGATGCACAGTTAACTCAAACAGCCTAGGTGCATGGTTCTGCAGTTGAAATATTCGAGTATGGAGAAAGATAGCAGAGATTGTACCATCCGAACGAAATTGGCTGGTGAGACTGCAAAAAAACGAGCGATGGGTCGAAATAAACATTGACACGCATGAAACATGGGGACCACGTCGGTAAACTCGTAATTGCAATTGCAGAGGTACGATCTTAAGGCTGGAGCAAGGAGAAAGAAATACTAGCAAAGTGAGTGGCCACCATGGCTGCACAGGAGAAGTGAGGTGGCAGAAACAAGGAGAAGAGAAAGAAAGTTCTAGAAGAATAAAAAAAAAGAACACTAATTACGCAATAATTTTATCAACAATTTGACAGTATAACATCTCACGACCGAGTTAATTAGTTGCGAGGGAAAATCGCCACACGGGGCAAGAACTCGCATCACCCGAGTTAGAAAAAAAAATTACGGCAACAATGGTCCACGGGCCAATAACAAATTACTTAAACCTAAATACAAATTATCAATAAATATAACATTTGGAATAATAAAAAAATATTATCATCCACCATGAGATTTAATGAAAAACAATAGTTTCTTCATTATCCATAAATTGCAATTTCCCGAACAAATCCCCCTGTAATTAGCTTGGGTGCAGAATAAAAAAAATTCCTTAAGCATTTAGTCTGGTGGGATCTTTGCATTTACTGGTCTTACTTGTTTGATATAAACACATACAATATATAAGCAAGAATAATTAAGTTGCAGTGAATGAATTTATCGTGCATACAATTTTGCACAACTTAAGTAATGAAATTGGTAGAGACTTTACAATACAATAAAGGGAGAACAGAGTTTCCGACTAGTTTCGCGATTTATTTCCGGCTTTATCAATGAATATATACTACACTAGAGGCTTCTCGCTCTTATATACAGAAGATATGGCACAATGGAGTAATATAATTGGATAAAAATACAACGAATGACATGACAAAGGTGATGAGTAATAAGTACAATGAAGGTAAAAGTAAAATAAACATCATAGTTGTACGTTGATTGGATAAGAACACCAATGTGTCTAGCAAAACGATTTCGTAAAATTCCTTGACTTTCCCTGACTTTTCCTGGTTACAAAAAAATTCCCTTACTTTTCCCGGTCGCTATTCCTCGGAATACAGTGAATGAAAATAAGAGAATGGGTACACAATTAATGTACACGAATTGAATAAAAGCAGGAAAAAAAAATAAAACCGATAAGATGACAAATAATAGAAAAATAGAATACATAAAGTGAGGACATAAATGTATAAAGAAAGGTTATCCTATCGGTGTTTTTTTTTTTTTTTCTGCATTCGTGGTGAATAGCGACCGGGAAGAGTCGGGGGAATTTTTTGTAACCGGGGGAAAGTCGGGGACTGTCAAGGAATTTTACGAAATCGTTTTGCTAGACACACTGGCATTCTTATCCAATCAGTTTACAACTATGTTGTTTATTTTACTTTCACCTTCATTGTACTTATTACTCATTACCTTTGTCATGCTATTCGTTGTATTTTTATCCAATCATATTACTCCATTGTACCATATTTTCTGTATATAAGAGCGAGAAGCCTCTAGTGTAGTATATATCCTTGATAAAGCCGAGAATAAATGGCTAAACTAGTCGGAAACTCTGTTCTCCCTTTATTGTATTTTATAGTATCTTCCAATTCCATTAATAGAAACAATACTAAGGACTCCCTATTTATTGATCTTACAACTTAAGTCGTGTGCGCACACTAACTTAAAAAAAAATAAGTAAGCTTATTAGTTTATTGGTATACCTTAGAGAATAAATAGTCACGTGATTGTTACACTGAGCTCAATAACATATTGGAATAATATGTAGATTACTACAAACTAGTCAAAAAATATTTAAAATTGTCAATAGAGTTAGAAATGCCATGCCGAAAATTTTCAGTCATTGAGCATAACAAAAAGATTGTACTATAAAAGATACATCTGGGCGTTTAGAACCCCTTTCATCCCGCCTAATGTAATGCACACAAAAAAAAAACAAAAAAAACTAACGAGTTCAGCTATATAAAAAAAATTATACATGCATGTATACTAAGAAAAAGAAATGAACTAATTGACTTTACTGTCACGCTGGGACAAAATGCGAGGGCAGGTAAAGGTTTCGTGAATACATCTGCTGGCATGTCTGAGGACTGGCAGTAGGTGTGTACCACATTCTGGAGATCGATTTCGCGTGAGATAAAATTATGCAATCTTAGAATGTGCCTCGTTCTATTTTTGGATCCCAGTGCACTCAGACATGTGATGGCAGATGTTGAATCTGTATATATAGTCTTTGGAAAGGTGATATAATCCCCCTGTCCGATTTGAGTAATCAGGTCCCATAATCATCGGAATGACTTCACGCACTCGGATATAGCAATTACTTCATCCTCATAACTGCTAAGGGCGACAAGACGCTGTTTCTTTAAACACCAACTGAGCATGTTTTGACCCATCTTAATGAGAAAACCAGAATATCCTTTTCTTTGTGGGGTAACGCTGTAACTGGCATCAGCATATGCACACAAAGGATCGGTCGATTGAACAAAGGTCAATAACGTTTCGCAGGTGAGTGCCAGATAAGCTGCCACACCTTTGAGTGCCGTCATATGCAAATTGGTAGGAGATCTGGCATATGACGACAATCTCGTAATTGCATATGCTATATTCAGGCACGTACATGTCATTACGTACATCAATGATCCCAAAAGAGATTGGTAAACAATTGGGTCGGCTGGTTGCGATTCTTCTGATTCATCCAAATTTACTTGTGGTTTGAGAGGAGTGCTCCTGGGCTTCACATTCTGCAGCTTGTACGCTTGGATGACTTGCTGGATGTAGTGAACCTGAGACAATTGTATGGAGTTACCATCACGGCTCACTCGCATGCCCAGAAGGTGACGAGCATCTCCGAGGTCCACCAACTCAATATCATGTTGAAAAATATCCACTAGGGAAGTTAGGCGTTGAACATCATTAGTGGCAGTGATGATGTCATCCACATACACAGCGAGGAGGATGGAACATCTACCGTCATTGTAGCTGAAGAAGCTATCATCTGCTCATGAAGGCGTGAAGTCCAGGCGAAGGAGTAGTTGACACAATTTCATGTACCAACATCTGCCACTTTGCTTTAGTCCATACAGGCAGGGACTTGCAAAGTTTGCACACTTCGTCTGCACGGACTGGTAGTCCTTTGGGTGGCATCACGAATATAGTATAGTCAATAGGTGCATGCAAATATGCACATTTCTCGTTGTATTGATGCAATGACATGCCTGTGTTAACTGCCACTGTGAACAGTAGCCGTAACGATTCCATTCTTATCACAGGTGAAAACGTCAGTTCGTATTGGCTGCCATATACCTGTGATGAGCCAATTGCGACCAACCTTGCCTTGAAACGGGAGATGGATCCATCAGTGTTGCACTTTATACGATATACCCAATTGGTCTTTAGGATTTTAGTATCGGGGGGCTTAGGAACCAAATCCCAAACTTGGTGGAGATGAAGCGAATCTAACTCGCTCTTCATTGCCTCTTCCCATTGACGATGTTGTGGGGAGGAGAGTGCTTGCTCATATGAAAGAGGAGTTGTTAAAGGAACATCCTCGGGCCCGGCAAGATTTTGGGATCTTCGCAACTCAGGAGGAGGGGGAGACTCAACCGATGAGGGTAAGCCACAAGGTTGATCTCTCTGTTGAGGTTGTTCCAAGGGTAGCACAGGTGAAGCTGGAGGCGTAGAAGTTAACATGTCATTCACTTGGGAAGGCGGCTGTTAAAGAGTCTCCTCGAGGGCCGAAATGGAAATGGGTGAGAACTGTTTGTTAACGAGTTCTATATCATCAGTTTCGGGGACCTCCAACGGGGGAGAATCGTAAGGAAGTTGAGGCATCGAGGGAATTGTGAACAGTGGTTCATGAGATGCAGTCATTTCAAGAAATGCACAGATCGAGCACTAAGCAGCTTGCATTCCTCAAGTGAATAGACAAGGTACCCTGGGGACGATGCTGAGTATTTCATAAAGATCCCACGCTTTGCATGCATTTATCAAGGCTTGCATTACCTCTGCCTTAGTAGATAAAGAAAACACAAATGTTTTACAGGTATTATCTTCCACGGCGATCAAGAGGTATTTGTGGCCATAAGCAGAGGTAACTGGCATGGGACCGATCGTGTCCACGTGGAGGAGATACAAGGGGCAGGTAGACTGTTGGTATCGAACAGTTCTATGAGGTGCGTTAGTCATCCCTGCCTCTAGACATGGAACATATGGCGTGATCTCAGAGGGAATTGTAAAGTTTTCTAGACCACGGATACTGCCATGTTTTAGTTCTTTGGTAATCTTTTTACTCGGCGGATGCCCTAAGGCGTTATGGACATCCAGATAAGAAACTATGAGGGAATGAACAGGATATGCCATTTGGCAAATGGGTGGAGTTTGATATAAAACTGGCAAGAATGGGAGATCTGCAACCTTCTTCTGTGCAGCTACGGGTACGCCTTGCTCAGAAGTTATTGAGTAACCGTTAGGACCAAAAGACAAAGTATATCCCTGTTCGGTGAACTGACTCATGGGGGGCATAAAGTGCGCCATGTAAAGTTAAACCTGAGCTCAGTGGTTAACGGGACACTTGCGATTCCTAAGAGAGGATTGATTCAGATAAAATGAGACGACTTTGCAGTTCCGTTACGATGGTGTAATACCTTGGCGCCACCATCGGTTGTGTTCGATGTGAGAACCACGTTGTTGGACTGTCGCCTGGCACCGTAATTTCCACTGAAGTAGGCTGAGTTTGAGGGACTCCTTGGGAAGTTCGTTCCACACCTGCTGACACACTTTCCATAGCCCATCAACGATTCTTGGTCGACGACTTCCGAGCCGTCGTTTCAGGAGACCAAAACCACAGAAATCCATCGGTGATGCGTGAGGAGATTTTGCAGGCACATGAGAGAAGGGAATAACTTGTATGCCCGTCTCCTGTTCCATCTTCCTTTAGTAAGCCACAGATGACTTGGCAGTGTGGCTTGATGCCTTGTCCATATGGATCCAAACTTTTGATTGCTCACCAGGGTACAGACGTGGGATATCCTGCCGATATATGTGGTCCATTACATTACTCTGGAAGTAAGCTGCACTAATTTTACAGTTTCCAGGAACTCGACGAATCGTGAGCAGTCTACGTGAGCAATATCCGGCAACCATCACGAAGCCCTTTGAAAAGTTTTCCTTGCACCTTCGGACAAAATCGGACCTGGCCTCGCCCCCTCTTTCGCGATAGTAAATTGCCCTGGGTTTTTTGGTGTCATCGAGGTACACCCAAGCTTCATCCAAGGAGACAATCCACTTCCATCGGTCACCTGCAAGATGGTTTTCATACAGTTTTCTGGCATTGGTGAATCGTTCCTGCACGTGCCTGGCCGACAGTCTGTGACCACGTGCTTTATGACGTCGCTCCAGCCCAAGATTGTCATGAATTATTCTGGAGACTGTTGCCTGTGAAGTACCTTTCCATTGGGCTAGACTTCTCTGTGTGGGGGGATTTTCTTTCAGCACTTCAGACCGGATTTCTCGCACCACCTGAGCTGGGCGTGTTGGCTGGGGCTTGTTTCTGGTCTGCTTCTCTGCTTGTCCACGTTCATTAGATGGCCGCAATTTGTTCTTTTTAATTATTCGACCCACAGTAGCTTTGGATACCACAATACCATTTCGTTTGCATAATTCCACAATGCACGAAAGACTGAAGTTAGCGTTGGAAAGGCCAAACATATACCCTTCCCAAAAAGCTGTGATTTTGGAAGCCATGTTTCAGCACAAAATGTCCCAAATAACAGTAACAATTGTATACAAAGCTATTCCCCATGAATAGTGGACGAGTCATGCAAATCACATTCCGTCAAGGTCATACGCGGCGTTTAAAGTCGTCTCGTTTTATCTGAATCAACCCTCCGTAATTAAGCAGTTAAATACACCAATATAATGAGAAAAAATTAAAAATAACTTCAAAAAAAAACAAAAAAACAACTCAGAAATCCGTTGCTCGCTGCACCATAACAAACAACAAAAAAAAACACGCACAAACCCGATAAACGAAAACCCGACAACACGCGCTCAATCTCTGCACCTGTAATACCAAGCTAAAACAATCCACCACACAAACAGCACTCCCACTCTGAGGAAAACACACAAATTAAGAATAAAAACATGAACTGCAAAACCTACTTCAACCACACTCCACAACAAAACAAACAACACCCACTCCCCCCCCCCCCCATACACACACACACACATACACACACACACACACACACACAGACACACACACACACACACACAAATGCACTTCAAAACAACTAACGAACTACACAAGCAAAGCTTAAAAAACTCAACACTCAAACTCCAAAACAAGATACCTACTTAAGCTAATGCCCTCTGTTGGGCGCAATCGACCTACTGACATGGAATGTCATACCTAAACACACCCTACTACAGTGACATCTTGAGGACGTCCCTGAAGCCGGCACTAAGGAAAAAGCGTCCAGGACTCCTTACCAGTGGCGTTTGTTTTCTGCATGACAATACCAGACCTCACACAGCCAAACTGACTATGGACACACTGACTGAACTCAAATTGGATATCTTACCACATCCTCCATATAGCCCGGATGTCTTCCCTTGTGACTATCACCTTTTTGGACCCTTGAAAGAGTTCTTGGGAGGACAGAGGTTCGGCTCCAATGAGGAAGTGATAAAGGCTGTCCTGACGAAAAATACGTAAAAAAAGCAGATTTACTTGTGGTAGTGGTTTTTGCCAACGTCCTTTTCATGCTCTTTGTGTTGGGATTTCAGAGGAATCATTGAATTATTTAATAGACACAAAAACTCAATGGGAATGTCCTAGTTGTGTAAAATGGAGGAAGCAGGAAAAAAAAGATGAAACGCCACTGAAGAATATGCCATTGTCTTCCAAGGGAGAAATAGAAGGTAGGCTGAGGAGTAACGAAACCGGTGAGCCTTTAACAGTCAATCCCTGTAATACACCTGATTTCAATCCCTATCTTGGATAAGAGGAAAGATTTGGGATATTGCACAGAAAGTTGAAGATATATCAACAATCAAAAATGATTTAACTTCATAACACAGTCTTTTTCGTTTTTGATGGAGAAATGGGCTGACCTTGATAAATCTATGCTTTCATTAAAATCAGAATTGAACGTAGTGAAGAAGGAAAATAGTAGGCTACTTTAAAACCAGAAAATACTTTAAGTAAAAATATCTATAATCTTACTAATAGAATTAATATTTTGGAACAAAATTTATGTAACTCAGATTTAATAATATGTGGTATCCCTGAATGTCCTAATGAAAATTTAGTAGATATTTGTTTAAAAATTGTGGACCATACGAGGGTGTGGCTCTAATGACTTTACTGCTATTCATAGACTGGGAAAAATTAATCCTGCAAACAAATTTGGTAGAAAAATACTGGTTAAGCTTTGGAATAACTCTTTAAGAAATAAAATTCTACATGCTAAAAAAGTTTGAAAGTCTGTAAAGAATGATGTATTAAAAAAGTTTGTTCAAAAACCCTAGATAAAAAATCTATTGGTCTTTACAATGAAGGATTTAAAATACACATTAATGAATATCTTATTCCTTCTCAATTTCAACTATGGTATATAATAAAGCCCACGAGATCAAACTAAATTAAAATAGTTTTAAATATCTTTGGATTAAAAATGGGAATATTTATGTTCGGAAAGCAGATAACGATTCAGCACTGGTTATTAAATCAGAATAGGATCTTTTGTTACTGCATCGAAGTAATACAGATTAAAGAATCGTTTCCCTTTATAATGCCATCGACATTCAATGATTTTAGTAAACTGCTATCCGACCACCAAGATAATTTTTCAGTTTTCCTGATAAATATAAGAAAAATTTTGATCACTTAATGCAACTTTAATAACTTGAAAACTTTACCTTCCATATTGGCAATTACTGAACCTTGGAATACTCCTAACGCTTCTCTTCCTTCAATCATTGGTTATTGAATCTACTCTATTTCCCGCCCAAATAAACGGGGCAGTGGCATTGCAATTTATGTTAAAAATGAATTTAAATCATCATTTTTTTTTTTTTTTATTATTGATTGTAATCCAATACGTCCATCTAGGGTCTGTATGGCCAGAGGCCGATGAGTTGGGTCCCTGGAAGGACCTGGATTAACAACTGCTGTAAGATGGTCGCAGCAGCCGGGGGGGGGGGGGGGGGGGTGAAGATCGTTTCTCACTGATGGACACAACTTTATCGGAAATGATTGCTGACTTCGGACTGTTGACAATTCATGTGGATAATTTCCACAGTGTTACCATGGTTTATTGTCCTCCAGATGGTAACTTCCACAATTTTCTAAACAAACTCGAAGAAATACTCAATTCATCATCTATAAGAAATAAAAATTACTATGTGATTGGTGATTTCAAAACAAATTTTAATTCTTCAACACTTACCACTATTTCTCAATTGTTAAATCTAGCTCGGTTGTATAATTTGAAATCATGTCTGCTGCCTTATACATGTAGTTACTATGATCAGCGATTTGATAAATATTCTCTCATTGATCAAATATTTTCTAATGCTGATAGAGATTTTTTAGTGGAGTTATAGAAATATTAAATATTACTCTCTGATCATTTTCCTTTATATTTAGTAGAAAACTCCCCAATTAAACAATCTAAAAAGGTATTATGTAAATTTCAGCTTAAATCAATTCAAAGATTAGCGATGTTTGATAGCTTTTTGCAGCTTACTGATTAGTCCGAAATTTTTTCATTTAATAATGACCTTAATGAACTTTGTTTGAAATTTATAGATCATTTAAATTTAGTGATTTCTCGATATCTATCTCAAATAACAAAGTCTATTAATTCTTTCAAAATCTTTTGACATCCATGGATGATTCCCTCTTTAATGAAATTAATAAAAGAAAACGATGAAGCTTTTTGTCGTTTTCGTAAAAATTCTACACCTGAATTCCAGACTCGTTATAAAAATTTATTGAAACCATCAAAGCTGAAATTAGGAAAGCCAAATTCATTTATTATAGAATTTTATTTTCTAATATTTGCCATATTTTACTACCAAAAAGAAATGGCAAGAATTCTTCAATAGCCTGTTGAAGAATACTCCTAATATTATTGCTCTGGATTCGTTATCTGAATCTTCGACTACAGCTGAATTTTCTCCATTTTTAGAAACTCTCTTTCCCCAGAATTATTCTACTTTATCTACTTTTCCGTGCTCCCATAATAATGAAACAAAATCTTTTCAATCTTGTTGTATTTTACCGATCTCGTCTTGTGAAGTTTTCAATGTGATTAAAAGCTTGCCTAACAAAGATAATATTGACCATTTAGGCATCAATATATCATTGAATAAACGGTTTTCATCTTAATGATCCTTTGGCAAGACCCTTCAATATATCATTAGAATTTGGTATTTTTCCCGATGTTTTGAAGGTAGCTCGTGTTATCCCAGTATTTAAAAAGGGTGACAAAAATGATTGTCTAAACTACAGACCCATCGTGATTCAATCTTCTATTGGTAAATTAGGGGAGAAATTGTTTTATAGACAATTTTTAGACTATATAGCACGTAATAAATTTATTCATTCTAATCAACATGGCTTTATTAGTCCACAAGATACAAATTCATCAATTTTTAATTTCACTGAAGAAATTTTTAAAAATAAGGATTATTTAATAGGAGTTTTTATTGATTTTAACAAAGCCTATGATTCTATATCTCATGACATTCTCTTACAAAAACTAGAGAATCAATATGGTAAAAGGGGCTCTATTTTAAATTGGATTAAATTCTTTTTAAATGATAGAGTTTACTCCCTCTCTTTATTTGGAATTGATTCGGATCCAATTTTAGTTAATAACGGAGTTCCCCAAGGCTCTGTTTTATTTCCTTTATTTTTTAATTTATATGATATTTTTAAAATTTCTAAAGAGTTTATCTATCTTTTTGCTGATGATATGAGTGCTGTTTTCTTCCACAAAAATTTTCTACGTTAATGATCATTGTAAATAGTTTTTTGAACAAGCTTTCGATAAATCCAAGTAAATCTTGTTTTATTCATTTCCATCAGCGTAATAAACAATTTAATTCTTCTCGAATTTAGTTCTCAATATTTGGTATAATAACACTTAAATTCCACAAGTACATCACACGAAATATTTAGGCCTTTGGATTTCTTCTGGCCTTACTTGGAGGAAACATATTAATAATTTATCTTTGTCACTAAGTCATGCAGTAGGACTATACTCTGACCAACCCCAAGTTTGGCCTAACTCCTATTGGTTGAAGCTGAACAATGCATTCCAAAGAAAGGAATGAATACGCAACATGAAGTAGTGCTGACGTCTATTGTTTGTTTAATTTGTTTTGGCTTAAAAACGACTTAAAGGCAAAAAAATATATGGGAAGAAAAAACTAAAAAAAAAATGAGCGAGAATAAAACTCATAAAAACTGGAATTTAGTCTGTCCTGGAATTTTAGCCGGAATTTGGCCAAGATGGCTGAATCGAAAGCAGTTCGAGCGCAATGAACACAGCTCCTGTGAAGATGGCTGAAGCTATGGCTGAAATCAGCTCTTTTCATGCCATTAATATATTTTCCACAAGACAAAATTATTATATTTTAATTTTAATATAACAGCATGTTTTAAAGATTTAACTAATATTCATAATTATTGTAATTATTATATAAATAAACATTAAATAAAGAAATAATTTTATAAATTTTAAAACTTAAAACAATTGATAAAAAAAAAAGTAAATCAAGAAAACACTAAAATGACAGGTTTAATAAAATTTCAAAATAAGTTAAAGTGTCGTTTATTGATTTCGTTTTTATGTTTATTGATTGTTGAAATTGTTCAATTAATCCATTTCAAGATATTATTGTAATGGAAAAAAAAAAAGAAACAATTTTAAGTATTGTTTTTAAAAATCAACTGAAACAAACAATTTTTGTTATTGATTCTAAATAAAGAGTAAAAAAAATTATAATGAAAAAATTCAACCGTAGGAACGAGCCTAAACAGTTTAAAATAAAGTATTATAATTAATTTATTATCTACAAAACACAATCTACAATTTTATTTTTTCTTACTTATTTTAAATTTAATTACAAAAATAAAATCAATTCATTTTCAGAATAACTGAAATACTTAATTCTAATAAAAACAGACAAGATGGTGCTTCAACATTTGTTTACATCGCGGGGTTGTTGCTAAGTAACGAAACTACTTTCATATTACTACGCACGATGATGTGCCTGACCAATAGGAGTTAGGCCAAACTTGGGACGGTCGGACTATATTTTATAGACATCGATACGTTCCATCCTTTATTCTTATTTTGCTTATTTCAGTCTTTATTATTTGGAATTATTTTTTGGGGGGCTTCTAGTTATAACCAACTTCTCCCATTATTCTGTTTACAAAACCATTTGATAAGAATCATAGCAAATGTTCCCTTCACTTTCTCATTAAAGCCTCTATTTAAAAAAAATAAGATTTTTACAGTATATCAACTTTATGAAATTCGGCTTCTTTGCTTTACTCACAAAACCATCCATTTCAATATGGGTGAAAATTTATTTGTTTATTTATTTATTTATTTATTTACTGATTACATAGATATACATAGTTATCACCCGGGGTCGTGTATGGTCATAGACCGACGAGTTGGATCCCGGGGATAAAGTATAGAATACAATGATATACAGTTAAACAAAAGGTTAGTTAACAACACTAAAAAATAATAAAATGTGATTTGACTAGTGATAGTTAAACAATCTAACAATCAAGATGGGCCGAGGGCACAGCAGTCTAATGCACCCAAAAGAATAATACTACCATATTATTGCAAATAAACATTGGAAGTGTGATAGGCCCATAAACCAAAGGGAAAAAACACAAAAACTAATTAGATTAAAAATAACAGTGAAAAAAACCAATCAATCATAATAACTACTGGTATAAAACATATAAGTAAAATAATATTTGCAGTCCAAACAAAAGATAAAATAATCAAGGTAAAGTAATGATTGCAGGACAAAAAGACTTATTTTTTTTTTTGTGTGTGTGATACACTTTTGTATTATGAGTGATCCTCGGTTTACTGCTTGTTTCGTGTTGGAATAAATTGTGGGGGCGTGGTTCCTTGTGTGAGTGTTTTGTTTGTGTTGTATGGCGTTTGCATTTTGTGAGTACTGTGTTGTGAGTGTTTATGCTAAGTCGCTTGATTTTATTGCTTTTCGTTGTTGTCTTAATTTTAAACTGCCTTCATTAATTGTAGAAGGTAGGGAAGCTGTAACAGTGCTTGCTTTTGATCTGCTTCAAAGCAGTTGCTGTGGCAGCTTTTCTAGTAATTTTATAAGCAACAAAGACGAGAGAGAGAGATCTTGTTGTTATGTGTCGAGCAGGGAAGCCATTAGTCATTCGTTGATGAGGGTTTTTTTTTCACCTAAGACGAGTTCCATGAAAAGTTTTGTGGCAGAAAGGAAAAATGGGAGTTATCGGTTTTATTTGCAACCAATTGTGTTTGGTTGCAAATACAGTTGATCCCGTCCTGTGGAATGTATATATACACTGATTGGAAGAAAGTAATTGGACACCCAACCATCCGGCAAAAAATGGACCTTTCCGCTACCAAACGTGTCACTACTGTATGGAAATGCAAAGATAGTCATCAGACAACACCATTGATTCTAACTGAAGCATCATGCTGCGACAGGCGGAGCTGACAGAGTTCGAAAAAGGTGTACTGGTTGGAATGTCGCTCCAAGGCGCATCCATACGAGAGATTGCCAGCAGCCAGAACCACCCGAAATCAACAGTGGCGTATGTGCTGAAGAAGTACAGGACCAATGGACATTGTACGAATGCACCAAGGCGTGGTTGTCCTCCCGCATTGACCGACAGGGACCGTCGGGTGCTGCAGCGGGAGATACGGAGGAACCGACGTTCGATGATGACCACCATCGCCGGGGAATTCCAGCAGGCATCTGGATGTCACATATCCACCAAGACCCTCCGAAAGGAGGCCCACATGCTGGGCTATCATGGCAGAGCAGCAGCCCACAAGCCGCTAGTCACACCTCCGAACAAAACGAACAGACTGCAATGGGCCAGGGAACACAAAGATTGGACTGTTGCGGACTGGAAATGTGTTCTCTGGAGCGATGAATCCCGCTTCACATTGTTTCGATCGGATGGCAGAGTTTGGGTGTGGCGTTTACCTGGAGAACGGCTCCTTCCTGAGTGTATCATCCCAACAGTGAAGTTCGGCGGAGGAGGAATTATGGTGTGGGGCTGTTTTTCATGGTATGGCGTAGGCCCGGTAGTGAAGGTGGAAGGCACCATGAGGGCTACGGACTACACTACCATCCTGGACAATTCCGTTCTCCCAACCCTTTGGCAAACCTACGTTCTAGAGCCATGCCTGTACCAAGACGACAATGCCAGGCCACATTGTGCAGCTCATACCCTGCAATGGTATGCCGATAATAATGTTGAACACATGCAGTGGCCAGCCCAGAGCCCCGACCTGAATCCCATCAAACATCTGTGGGATGAAGTCGAGCGTTCGCTTGAGGGGTAGTAGCCCACTCCTCAAAACACTACCTGAACTGTGGATGGCTGTATGGGACATTTGGCAGGAGATTTCCTGTGGGGGTCGTACGTAATCTTGTGGAAAGCATGCCCCGGAGAATGGCCGCCGTTAGCGCTATTTAGTATAAAAGTAATTCCGTGTTTTCGATATGAATGAGTAACATTGAGAGTTGGTGGTAACTGGACTGGACCATGTCGTCTGTTGTACGACTACAAGGTGATGTTAAACGCTCACCTGGTTCGCCGAGCAGATTTTAGTGTTCAGGATCGTATTGCTTGCTTAAAATTTCCCATGATGCTTCCCGGCTATATGTCTGGGGCCTTGTAAGGTGGAGCTTAGCACATGAGGCTGGTTTATGGTTTGTTCAGAGCATTGTCAGGGTTCAATTGTGCAATCCTGCTTAACTTGTTGTCAAGGTGGCAATAGCTGCAGTGCACTTCAGTTTGTCTGTTGCTCTGAGAGGCGCATAGGGAGTGGTTTGTTGTTGTGGTCCGACGCTGGTGCGTCTGTGCGTTTCTCAGGGGTTACGGCTCTCCTCCCCTTTCCCAACCCGATGTGTTTGGTCACTAAAAACTCTGAAGGCTGGGGGCTTAGTAAAGGAGGGTGTGATGCCTTCTAGCGTCACTCCTACGCAGCCACTGATTCAGATTGTAATTGCATGCATATCTGTGTCATCCTGGGTTGTATTGGGCTGTGTGTTTTAAAGCGTAATCTAGTTGGCTCTTTTCGAGCAGCCCATGTGCTAGTGACAGCACGCAAGCATCAGAGAGTGAGCGAAGCAAATCAAGTGTTACGTTAGTAGAAGAACATTATCGTGTTGATTTTGATGTTACTTACATATACTGTTAGAATTAATAATTGTTGTGGGGCCCCATAGTTGTTAATTACGGTAGTTTGTATAAATTTAACAATTTTGTAATTCAATGTTTGTTGCAACTGTACACTGCATCCACTCATTGTTCAAGATACACCTCCCCTCACGAGTCTTAACATCGCGCGTGGGTGTTCATTGTTGGTAGGTTCCTTTTAGGCACCCCACCCACCTGTCACAGAGTACATCTAGATATACATTCCACACAAACCGATAACTCCCATTTTTCCTTTTTGCCACAAAACTTTTCATGGAACTCGTCTTAGGTGGGGGGAAAAAACAAAAAAAACCTCTTCAACGAACGACAAACGGGCAAACGGCTTCCCTGCTCGACACATAACAATAAGATCTCTCTCTCTCTCTCTCTCTCAATAAACGGCTTTT
Source organism: Rhysida immarginata (assembly GCA_023313115.1). NCBI lineage: Eukaryota > Metazoa > Arthropoda > Chilopoda > Scolopendromorpha > Scolopendridae > Rhysida > Rhysida immarginata. Next base: position 613,336 of record JAHWFO010078603.1, on the reverse strand, counting down.
GTTGCTTACAAAAATTACTAGAAAAGCTGCCACAACAATTGCTTTGAAGCAGATCAAAAGCAAGCATTTTTACAGCGTCCCTACCTTCTACAATTAATGAAGGCCGTTTAAAATTAAGACAATAACGAAAAGTAATAAAATCAAAGGACTTAGCATAAACACTCACAAAACGCAAACGCCATACCACACAAACAAAACGCCCGCACAATTTATTCCAACACGAAACAAGCAGTAAACTGAGGATCACTCATAATATAAAAGTGTATCACACACACAAAAAAAAACCAAAAAAAACACACTGACACCAGCCACAACATAACGTACTTTTTCAGAGCTCTTCGGAAAATAGATTATGGTTCTGCAGTACGGATTACTAAAGGTAATGGCGCCCAATACCAAAACCCTGCATAAGGCAGGGTTTTACTGCAAAAGCAACGACGAGATGTAGGAAGATGTATATCCCAGCCTGTCTCGCTGGGTAAGTGTGTCTATCCATGTTTAACCATATATCAGATGTGGGAAAGACCAAAAGTTGTGCACTAAGGGACTTAAAAACAAAAGCCCCATGTAGTAGTTTATAAACCTGGTAGACAGTAAAAATACCCAATGGTGCAAAATTATGGGAGACCGGGGACCACTTATGGTGCAAAATTATGGGACGTTCAATAGAATGTGCAAAAACCACTTTTGCGATTTCAATAGTCTAGTTATAGAAGGTAGTTGATCCCCCAAAAAATAATACAATAGTATAAATGCGAGTGTATCCATGAGTGGTATAGCAGCATTAAAATATCCCGAGGTAGGTAATGCAACCTTGAAATCACTCCTGCTTCTTGTTAAGACTAACTAACAAAGAATCGATGTGCAAATCCCAAGACAAATCATGAGATAGCGTAAGGCCAAGGTATTTGAACGATTCAGTCGTGGAGACAGGCTGATTCCCATAATAAATGTGCAGAGAACAAGGGACGTTGCGCTTATTGCACTGAAAAAAGAACATTGCTTTCGTTTTCTCAACGTTAACAGCCAATTGGTTCAGCTCACTCCAATCATATAACTTTTCCAATCATATATTTATTAACTAATATTAAATATTCTTCCGATATTCATGGTTATAACTCTAACATTTATCTACCTTTTATGTCTTGCACTTATTTGGAACACGGTGTATGATATCGTGCTTTGAAATTATGGGATACAATTCCTGATAAAATCAAGGAAATTAAAATTTACTCTTTATTCTATTTTAACCTAAAACAATTTCTCTTTACTAAATTAGATTAATTTTTCCTTAAAGTTGACCCAGACTGATTATTATACTATTATAGACATTTTTCAGCGTAGAATAGTTGGAGAATATATGATAGCAAATCATGCGATTTTAGGAAGTGAAAAGTTCTGAACAGCGTTCTGCAATTTCTTGAGTCGGCTGGGCCACTCGTAGCAGCTCCTATCAGGTGCTGCCACGGCGGCACAATCGGTTTGGCCGTTCTAGCTCTATCAGGCAGCAGGAAGCTATTTTTTCTCACGTAAATTACACAAAAATTAGTGGAAATGAATTGTTTATTACCTGGAGCAGATACAGTAATAATAATTCTGAAAATGAAGGTGGCTGACCTGGACAAAACAGTTGGGAAATGTAAGCTATTCTGAACTTTTTCCCTACATTTATTCTTTATTGCCTGGTTTCTCTGGCACTTCAGAGGAGCTAATCGTTCAAGTGGCTCCTGGATCAGTCCAAAAATATTTGGCCATCGAAGAGTAGGGAGAGAATCCTGCTTCAAGTAATTTATTCGCTTCACGTTCAAAGATTTTAAAACTATCGGATCGATAGTGAAGCATGAGTTTTTCAAAACGAGCAGAGCAAATACTTGAGTATGCTGAAGGGCGCCAATTTTTCTCTCCTACAAAAGTTTATCCACTCGTTTCTTATTAATTCCGAGTTAGGAAACTTATGAAAAGATAAACTTTTATCAGTACCTAGGTTGTTACACCCATACATGGAACAATTGGAAGGCATGATTTAATTTAATTAGGGATTGCTATGGAAGAGCTTCTCTCTAATGTTTATGATGCTGGAGCCTAGTCGCGCTATGACATTGATCGGAGACAGTCAGCTGATACAAAATGGGAGTGCAAAGGTGAAGACCGGAACAAGTGAATGTGATGTGTTCATCACACTTGGCTTAACATCTACCTTCTATATTTTCAATTTGGCTAAAATATTTATTAATTTAAATAAGTCTATAGTTAAACATTATGGCATAAATGGATCTACTGATGTCCAAACTCTGGGTGAAAAAATTTTTTGATCAAGAGCAGTATATAAACTCCTTACATGCAATTCTGCAACATCTGAATGGGTGTGGCTATTGCCCTGTCGCACCAAAAATACTGGGGAATACTGTCTTAAACAAATTGCTCTCCATCCAAGCAGACTTCTGACTTAGATAATAAACTGGAAGTGATGCCATGTTTATGTTTTTAAAGGCTCTTGGTTTCTTAGATTTTCCTATAATAACAACCAATGCTGTTTAATGGCTCCCACTTACATTGCTGCATGTTAGTCAGTCTTTGCTAATTTTTGGCCTGTTGTGTTCTCATTTTTTCCAACAAGGGTTGTTTTTGGAAGCATTTTTTAATTTAGCCCCATCTCATCAATATTGTATACTAGCAGAGGACCCGGCGTTGCTCGGGATAATTATACTTGTAGGTAAGCAGAACTATATCAAGAAGTTAAATTATAACTCCACATTGGTTAAATAAAAATCCAATCAATACAAAACAGAGCGAAAGGGCTATCCATTCTAAGAAAAATTCGAAAAACGGGAATTCTAGGTGTTATAAGGGGATTTTACCAGGTGATTGTCAATTTCTGACCATTTCACTCGAATGACGTGCATTAGAGATAAACAATTGAAAGGATATGAGCGCCATATCGAATTTCTAAATAGTTGGAGTTTGTATTGTTGCAACGGCGCTGCATGAAAATCGTATTGTTGAAAAATGGTGCCCGCTTTATCAACAGAGCAGAAATGCAAGGTTGTCGAATGGTATTTCGACACAAAATCACCTGTAACCGTGCAAAGAAAGTTCCGGAAGGAGTATAAGTGTTGAGACGCACCAGGCAGGCAAGCAATCATGGATTTTTTCAAGCAATTTCGTGCCACTGGATGTGTTAAAGGCAAGAAAAAAGGCGGGAGCGAAGCTCGTGTTCGAACGGCCGAAGTTGTCGAAAATGTTCGCACAAGGTTGGTCGTTTCCCCTACCAAAAAATCTATTCGCCGCCTATCCATTGAAGAAGGGCTGTCGTATACCACGACGTGGTGAATTTTGAGAAAGGATTTACACCTGTTCCTGTATAAGATCCATGTTTATCAGGAGTTAACAGACACTGGAAGACAGAAGCGACAACAATTTGCAATGGAGTTTGGAGCAGAAATGGAAGCCAATCAGGACATTGTGGACAACCTGTGGGTGTCAGATGAGGCCTTCTTTCATCTGTCAGGTGACGCTAATAAACACAACGTTCGTTTTTGGGGTTCCCAGCACCCTCATGAGATCCATAAGTCACCTCTTCATCCACGAAAGGTTATGGCTTGGTGCGCGATTTCCAAAAGAGGCATCATTGGTCCATTCTTTTTTGAGGGCACCATAACGTCACAGGCTTACCTTAACATGTTGGAAACCTTCTTCATCCCCGAACTGCGAAGGAGGCATATACCGCTTCGACATCAATGGTTTCAACAGGATGGGGCTAGGCCTTACACTACTAATGAAGTGCTAGACTTTCTCAATCAGAAATTCGGAAATAGTGTCATTTCAAACAGGTTTCCAGATCGATTTGGGGGTGGCTTTCTTTGGTCCCCTACGAGTCCTGACCTAAACCCATGTGATTTTTATCTCTGGGGGTTCCTTAAAGACAGTGTGTTCACTACCGCACCAAGAACCCTAGACCAGCTGCGACAAAGCATCGTCGACTGCTGCACCTTTGTGGATGCAGAAATCCTGGATAGAGTTATGAACAATTTTACCATTCGGCTACGAGCAGTTCAAAACGTTCATGGTGGCCACATTGAGCATATCATCAATACTTTTCCACGGGAATAAAAACTCCGAACTCCCTAAAATATCATATTGAAATGCTAAGTTTGTAAACATTAATGGGTCAATAAATCATAGTACTGAAATGGTCAGAAATTGACTGAATCACCCTGTATTTAACTTCTTATTGACTTGCCTCAGATTAAAATGATATTCATCTTCACCACCGGGGAACATCACTGGATACTTTAGATCCAAGTTTTTTTTGCCCTTCATGTAGAAGCTCTTATACCCTCTTGCTATATTCGAAACTCCTGTTCTTCTGATGTTTCCAATACTCGTATAGATTTTTCTGTTTTAGCTGTAGAGTTTCTCAGAACAATACTCGTTCTTTCTCTTGCCTTTCCAGACATATAAATTTTTGCCAGTCGTCTCTTTCCAATAGACACTGCCTTATTTATGTCCTGTCACTGCAGCATCATTTAATGCTCATTATTAATAATTCTTGAAAACGAACGTTCAATCATTGCATTATCAGCATCTTAGATTCCAAAATATTCACATTCACACAGAATATAGTCAAAATGTATTTTTATGAAATGTTTGGATCTGCTGTGCTACCAAATAAGCTAGGTGATAACCCTGATGTTGCTTTGACTCTTGGTTTTTTGATTAAATTTTGAAATGTCTTAAAAATAAATACTTGAAAATGCTTAGAATTAATACAGTCAAAATTCATAATTAAAATTCGAAAAAAAAATTTTTTTAAATACTCACAGTGGATGGACCTCTCCAAGTATGCCACAGCTAGCCTAAATAATTTCTTAGTTACATAATCTTACTTTAGATGTACACTTGATGTTGTTGCAATTCCCACTCTGCTTTCTATGTCTTGAAGCAAAACTTGGCCATTCATCACTTTGTGTAGTCTAGTAGTCGCTGATCCTTCTATTTACTTGCTTACCATTTGCTCAATACAGCACAGAGCTAAAGGAGTGCTTCCTCTGTCGTCTTTCCACTCTTTCTCAATAGTCTGCTAACTCTCCATTATCTCCAGTTGCTGATCATTTTTAAAGATTTTCAAGAATGTGTTAAGTACTAAGAACTCTGTTTTCCAAGAAAAGCCTGAATAACAGGAATTCTATGCATTGTTACAAATTCAACCTTATCTATATTGAACAAACTTTGCCTTTCATTGTTGGTCATGAGATATATATTGTTGATCCCTGCATGGTATTGGTGCATTGCGTGTTGATATATATTGTTTTAAATGCTTTGGTGCGCGACTTATGGCCCACCCTGTATATTGTTGGTCTGTACAGAGTGTTTGTGAATTGCATGTTGATACCTATTGTTGCACAAACTTTGCCTTGCATTGTTAGTCATGAGATATTTCTCATTAATATGCCTTGCCATAACCATGAATATCGATTTTTTATCGATAATTATTATTTTTTCGAAATCTGAGGTAGACAGTGACCTTCCTCGTGGTTTGAAGGTCAAGTATGCAAAATATCATCAAGATCGGAATAAAACTGTAGATTTGTATAAGAAACAAACAAACAAACCCACAAACAAACATCCTTCTCTATATATATATAGAAGATATGTAGATATGGCCTGGCTCCAATTTCTTTTCCTTTAATTATTTTTCTAATATTTGTTCAAAACTTTTAGCAACATCAGCTGAGAAGTTCTTTCTAGCACTGACAACATGTCTTACACTATGATGAAGCTTCCATCGATGAAGCTATCCTTCGCATGCATTGAATTCTTCTTGCTAATTTTTTGAGTAAATTTATCACATTTTCTTTTGCTATAAGACCTAATAACAAAGATCTTTTATGTCTTTCCTAGCAGAACCAAATCCAGTTAGGCAGATTTCATATTCTACAATTATTCTCTTCTCAAAGGGAGATTTCATATTCAACTCCTAGGTATAACCAACAATGTGTTGGTCTTAATGCACAGCTCAGTCACAATAATGTGACCACCTCTCAGTAGCCAGAAAAACCATCTTTTGCGGTGTAGACAGCTGCAAGACAGGCAGGAAGAGGGTCAGTAAGGTTCTGGAAGGTATTGACAGGAATGTAAAACCATGCCGACTCCAGTTCTGTGGCGAGTTGTCATAGGTTGCACGCTGAAGGATCCATGGTGTGAACAACCCAATTGAGGTGGTCCCACAGATGCTCTAGATGGGTTTAAATCCGGGAGTTTGGGGGCCAGGGGAGTACTATAAATGCATCCTCCTGCTCTTCGAACCACGTACGGACATTGCACGCTGTATGCCAGGTTGCATTGTCCTGCTGGAAGATGCCATCGTTTTGAGGAAACACAATCTGCATGTAAGGGTGGACATGGTCCGAAAGGACAGATGCATACTTCCATTGATCCATGGTGGTGTCCACAATGATGAGTGCACCCAGGGAATGCCATGAGAACGTTCCCCGGACTATAACGCTGCCTCCTCCGGCCTGGACCCTTACAGCACGTATTGCAGGGTGTTTGTTTTCTGATGCTGAATGCCGTACAGGCCATCGCCCATCTGTCCGATGGAGCATAAACAGTAATTCATCAGAAAAAGCCACCTTTCGGCACTCTGTTGCTGTCCAGTTGCGGAGCCCTATACGCAGTAATGTTCAATGAACTGTCATTGAGGATGCATGTTTGGTAGCCCCCTGGTTCATTTGGGAGGTCAGTTGGTCCACAGTTGCACGTCCGTTCGCTTGCAACCGTCGTTAACCTCTGTCATCTATGACCCGTGGTGACCCACACTTGGCACGTAGCTGATTTCGGGAATTGCCATTCTGCCATGCACGGTACACTTTCACCATAGCGACACACGGACAGTTGAGAAAACTAGCCGTTTCCGAAATACCCTTGGCTCGGAAGCTGATGATCATACCCTTTTGGAGGTCGGATAAATCGCTACGTTTCGCCATGACTCCAAAATTTGCAATATTTCTTGACTGATGACAATATTGGCCAAAAGCAAAATAAATTAAGATTTTTTTTTCAGTCACCCCCTACTTGAAATGCATTATGCCTGTTGCTATTGCAGCCTCCACAATGCAGACTTAACCTTTTCCCAGCGGAGGTGGCCTAATCAGGCCACTTGTAGCCCTGTCAATTCCATTTAACACATTACAAAATTTAAATGCATATAACTAAAATTCTATTACAGATAAATTGCTAATTTTTTTTTTATTTTTTTTCAGATGCACATTACTACTAGCATATCCCTTCAAATTTTAAAATAAAATGAGAAAATTTAATAAAAAAATGATTTTCCACAGGTGTTGTCAAAGGAGGGGAGAGGGGCTGAAATCATGACTATAAAAAATGCTTATAAGAAATTTTCAATTATCGATAAAAACTTCAAACTGCTTTTGTTGAATTCTTGAAAGCTTTATAATTAAATGCAAATAAATTATATACCCCAAATTTATTAATAATCAATGATATTCGAAATTTTAGAAAGCTTGTGTATCTGGTATAGAGAAACTTAGCAACATCTAAAATTACGAATTTATTAAAAAATTCCAGGGCACAATTGAACCATTTAATGACTGAATTATATTAAAAGGATTCCTTATAATTATGCTTAAAAGGTTTTCCTTCGTAAATTACATTTTATTCATAAGTTATTTCACAAAAATTAAAACCATTGCTATCAGGATCGTTTCTTGATGATGTCATTTGTGATTGTTCACTTCTCAGAATATGAGGAAGTTAGATAAGGCCACATCATTGCTTTATCAAAGAAGGAGATTAAAATCCTATTATGTGATTTTCTAGCTATTGTCATGCAGGTGTGGCCCATTTAACAACAAATTACGTATATCTTCGAAAAAAAAGTAAAAATATTCCACATTCAGTTATATAAAAAATCGTTAAAAAAAAAAAAACAAATAGAGATATTAAAAAAATTTTTTTTGCTTTATTTAGAAAAGATTTCTCCCTAAATTTTGGCTTTTTTCAAATACGAAATTATTACATTTGTAATTTTCTGAAAAAGGATTAAAACCAAGTTTTTCAAATAGAAAATATTATTTTACATTTTAATGTATTGTTTAAAAAAAAACATTACTTTTAATCGATCAAAAAAATTACTAATCAAAAGCAATTATATTCAAGATCACAAATTTAAAATTTTAAAGCAGTATATCTGTTATTGAATTTTTTAAAAAATATTTTCTATCCCTATGTAACAAGAATCATTTTCTCAAGAAAATAGCTGGCTGGGAAAAGGTTAACGGCAGGGCGTATTCTCTTCATTGACAGACAATACAGGGTGTATTCTCTTCATTCTGGTTATTATTCCTCACATGTTAACAATCGAGAAGTTACGAGGCATGTTTTTTAAGTAAGTACCGTTTTGGAATTAAAAAAAGACGTGCAAAGATATCGCAATAATTTTATTTTTACATGAAAGCCTGTACCTTAGTCTACTTTTCTACATAATTTCCGTGAATATTGAGGCACTTGTCATAACGTGGCACCAGTTTTTGAATACCCTCCTCATAAAATTCTGCCGCCTGACTTGTTAACCACTGTATCACAAATGTTTTGACTTCGTTATCGTCTTGAAGACGCTGACCAC
>JAHWFO010078603.1:541771-579689 GCA_023313115.1 Rhysida immarginata | reverse complement strand
GATTGTACACAATTTTTGAGAAATGTTTATTCTTGGTGTTTTTTTCAATTGATCCAACCGTTTAGGAGATAGAGGGCCTGAAAGTGTGGAGCTTTTAAAGTTTTGAACCCAATTTTATTAATGAAGACAAAGAGATAGAGAGTGGGTCTTATAGACATCCCTATTCTACTTTTTAAAGGTCTTTAAGAATCCGAAGTCAGAATTTCAAAAATCCAATATTTTTCAATACACACGCATAGACTCTGTCTCCATAGGACTGCTGCCTCCAAAAGTTTACTTGTGCGCTAACAAATTTTGAATTTTTGAAATTCTGTCTTCGGATTCTTAAAGACCATCAAAAATAGAATAGGCATGTCTGCAGACCCACTCCCTATCTCTTTGTCTTCATTGATAAAATTGGGTTCAAAACATTAAAAGTTCCACAGTTTCAGGGCCTCTATGTCCCAAACGGTTGAATCAATTGAAAAAACATCAAGAATAAAACATTTCTCGAATATTGTGTACAATCTGAATATACCATTAAAAATAGGGATTACTATACCAGGAGCCCGCCTCCCATTGGGCTTTCAACCATGACAACTTGGTTGTCTTTAAGACACCTTGTGACAGCTTGGCTGTTCGTGGTGTCTGCGATAGCCCAATTGGTAGAGGCGTCGGCCATGATAGTTGAGGTTCCTTGTTCGAATCCGGGTCGCAGAATTTTTCCTTCCATTTTTCAATCGAAGAATTTCCCCCGCGAGATAATTTACTTTTGATTTTGGACATTTTTTCATACAATACTTAGTTTCTGAGATATTCAGTTGTCTCCAGCCTCACCCTGTGTATGGTTTTTGCACAAATTAAGATTTTACTTTGTTTACAGAAATCTGAACATTCTACATTGACAATAATAATAATAATAATCTTAAGGCTATCTTAAGTGCTATAAAACACAGCAGATATGTTGCCATCACAGGATATCAAAGAAATACTTGTATTTCAATAGGTTTGGGTTTAAAACAATAATTTTCCCTTTTAACAAATTGGTTTCCTCACTTATCAAATCTTATATAAATAATCACTTCTGTATTACGGCTTAATATGCATTGAATTAAATTCAAGAAAAGTAAATATTTAATATAAAAAAGAAATTTAAACATTAAAGTTTGTCGAGTTACATGACTACACAGCCACAGATCTACATGAGATTACAGGACGGTAATAAAAAATTGGTTTTTAAGAACATTAAGCATTAACCTTTTATTCTTCATTTTTATTCTACGGCAACAGCTGACTTGCGAAAAAACAATTAGAAAGAGATTTCAAACTACATTAGGTAAGCATACCAGACATCCGCATGTTTTCAACCCCCTTGTCCGCATCCGTATTTGTCCGTACTTTCCACTTGTTGTCCGTCTTTTCTACAGCAACGATTTGCTTGCTCGAAAAAGTCAGCACAATAACTTCAGCCGTTCAGCATCATCATGCGGAACATTTCTCGTTAAGTAATCACTTATTCATCGTTAGCTTAAGTTAAGCCTTAATTTAAGCAGTGCACGTGCCATGAAAACTGCTGCACTTGCGTGACGATATTTGATCACCTTTTCACCTTAATATTGCTCGAGTTTTCATTCAGCTTTCCTGGCACAAATGGACCTGTGGAACGAGCTTTCTCTCAGATAAACAGTGTTTGGACACCTGCGAAATCGCAGTTGAAAGTGAGCACTTGGAGAGATACAGTAGTGCTCAAAAAATAGTACACTTTCATGTTTATTGCTATAATACTTTCAAAAATTAAGAACATATAACTAAACTTTGTATACATATTATCTATATAAATATACAATTGAAAAACTAGAAATAGGGTCACTGTTATTTGTATTTGCGAGGACACCATTAAACTGCCAAAATACAAAAATCATAAAATAGTACACACGCAAAAAAAAATCCCAAAAATGAAGTAAATACAATGAAAAAAAAGAGTTAGCAGATCAATATTTTGTTGCAAAACCTTTTGCATCAATAACAGCTTTGTAGCGGGCTGGCATTGAATCAATTAGTTTAGTGATTTTGGTCATTGGAATTTTTTTCCATTCTTTTCATCAAATTTCAAATTTTTCCAGTGAATTTCGTGCTTTCTGTGACTTGCAGCTGCGGTCTAATTCTTCCCGCATATGCTCAATAGGATTTCGTACCTTCTTTGACTTGAACCAGTCTTTGACCACACAAGCGGTATGTTTGCAATCATTGTCTTGCTGATAAATCCATCCACGAGGCATATTATTTGCTTTGGCAAAAGGAAGCATATGTTGCTCTAAGATATTCTTATATACTATTTTGTCCATTATTCCATCGATCTTTATCAGCGGGCCTACCCCTTTCTGACTGAAACAACCCCATACCATAGTGGATCCTCCACCATGTTTAATGGTTGGTAATTGGTATTTTGGATCAAATCTATCGTTTGCTGGACGGAGTACGTACTGGATACCATCAGATCCGAATAGTAAAAACTTTGATTCATCACTAAAAAGCACTTTATTCCATTTTTTGGATGTCCACTTCAAATGATCTTTGGCAAATTTGTGGTGGGCTATCCGGTTCTTCTTGGAGATCAAAGGTTTTTTCACGGGACATCTGCCAAACAAATCTGCATCCCTCAGACATCTTTTCGTGGTACTCACACTAACGTTAACATTATGGAGGGTTGCCATTTCGTTATTAAGGTCAACTGCAGTTTTCTTCGGGTCAGCCTTAGACAGCCGTATCAAGACTTTATCTTCTCGTGGAGTTGTTGATTTTGGTCGGCCGACCCTGGCTTACGAGTTACATATCCTTGCGTGCGAAAACGCTGAAAAATTCTTGCCACCGTGGACTTTGGAACTTGAAATTGCTCCGAAACTGAGGTGTACGAGTTGCCATTGTTGATTGCATCTATAATGTGCTTTTTTATTGAAGATGGCAGATGAACTCGAAGCGACATGTTAAATATTGTCAGCAACAGCAAAATGTCGACATCAATATAGAGAATATGAGAAAAATTTACATAAAACTCAGTGTGTACTATTTTATGAACTCGCCTCTATCAATAATGGATGAGTCTTCAAATACTAATTAACTCTAAAGAGTTTGAATTTCTTTCAATATTCAAATGTTTATGCAGTCTATATATTATTACAAATTCTTTAATTAAAATTCAATACTTTAGAAGTTATAATGATAAAACATAAAGTGTACTATTTTTTGAGTGCTACTGTATTTTGATTGTTCTGTGTAACATTGATCTAACGTGTTGTTAATTTTATATATCCATTTTGTGAATGATAGGTTGTTAAAAAAGCTATTCATGGATCTGCAAAACATTCACAATAATAGTTTGTTTTGTAACAAAATGATGTACAGATATTAAATATTTAAAAATCATGCGCAATATCATCTTCTTTGTCTACCCCCCTCCCCCCTCTGCTATGCCTGTGCTTGCTGTTAAGTCTGTGTGTCCGTATTAGGCATACAGAAAATCTGGTAAGCTTACATTAGGCCAAGAAAGAAGATACAGAAGGAAAAATCAGAAGTTAAAGGTAACAATGAAAAATTTCACGCCTATTTACTGAGGCAGCATACTTAAAGAAAAAATTTTTACGAAAATTTATAACAAAACCTCACGACCACTCATTGAAGTTCTATTCACAAAGTCATGTTCACAAAATTAATAACACCAAATGTCAGCTATTCCTTTTTTACATATTATCAAAACATTAAATCAGTAAAGAATTACATCAATTTGATCTGTTAGAAAAAATTTTAATTTCACAATGTGAACTCAGCTATGCAAAAACAATGTTCAAAAACAAAGGCTGTCATCTCAATACCAAATGGTAAGAGTTCCATCCATGATGAATGTTGGCTGTGTAGTCAGTTCTGAAGCATCGCCTGGCTTTTATTCCTGCTGCATAACAATGCGAAGTTGCGTTACCAACGTAAACAACAAAGCACTGCCACAAGCAGTGACTTCAAATACTAGGAAAAATTGCATTAGTTCCCTATTAACAATGTTTTACGAGATACGCAAGACAATAGAAAGAAAATTATATGAAAAAAAAACGAAGAAACTTAAAATTTAACATTTTCACAAACTGGTGCATTCATGTACCACAAGTGGAAGAAAATGCTTCAGGAACTTGTTAATAAATCTCTTGATTTCTGAAAAAAACGTTGCCAGGTAAAACAAATTAAGTAGTGTTTATTTACTGTGTCTTTTGTCAATAAATTACAATAAATTTCCAAAATCATTCATCTTCATTCCTGCCCACCCTCTGTACAGTGTGAAAAGAAATGGCTACCTCTTCTCAATGCATTTTATCAAGGCTTGTTACTTAATACGATTTGCCACACTCTTCTGAATGTATTTTATCAAAGCCTGTTACTTCATACGATTTTGTCACAATCTTCTGAAATAACTTCTTTTTATTCTTTTTCTCCTTCTAACTTTTCATAAAAATCAAAAGGCTAAAGTGTCTTGTTTTGCATCTATTTTTATGTATGCAGACAGCAAAATAACAAACTGGTTTCGAGCAAATTTCAACTTAAGTATGTTCGATCAAGTTTGCTTAAAAACCATATTAATACGAGGGTTATTCGGATAGTAAGTTCAGTTTTGTAATAAAAACAAAACTACTCTATTTTCAAATTTTTTTCTTTACCAGATTCTATGTACCTTTAACTATTTATCCACATAGTTTCCAAGTTTATTTAAGCACTTGTCATAGCATCAATGTACTTCCGCATGATCACTTCATAGAAGGTGCTGCTAGTGAAGAAAGTCATGCAGTTTTCACTTGTTCATTGTTGCTGAAATGCAGGTTGCCGATGATCTCCTTTAGATCCCAGAACGGATGGTAGCCACTGGACGCTAGGTCCGGACTGTAAGGTGGGTGGTCAAGTTGTTCCCAAACAAAAGATCCGATTAATTGGGATCATCCAATTCATCCTATGCTGCTACTTATCATAGTAAACAGAATACCAGTAGTAGTTTTCTTCTTGGAAGATAACTTGTTCTGGACTATCTGTTGATCATCTCTGTGACAAGATTCAGGACCAACTAAAAGAATCAGCGAATAAGGCCTGGAAGATATATGCCAAAGTGGATGATCTAGAAATTGACAGTCAAGTTCCTATAATTACTGGAAATTAAGAAGTGACACTTAAAACCATCATGTTTCCTTTATTATTACCCTACATTCTATTTCACTTTAGTATATTTTTTGTTCGTTTTTTTTAAACACAGAAATTATCAATAATTGACAGGTTATGTCAATTACTAGTGACACTACATATCTGGGTTCTAGTAGTTGATGGTGGATTAAAACATTTAAAACATTGGTCATCTGAAATTCTCTTACTACTAGAAATATTGTTCGCTGATCACACAAAAAGGTTCACGTAAAATTAATAACATATATTGCATAACATTCATGAAATAAATTCAAGTAATCAAACCCTCGCGTAGTGGTTCATTACAAGGTTTTTTCACCTCGGTAAGGCATTGAACAATCAACATGCCTTTGCGGCCATAATAGGGAGCAAAGTTCCTAGTTTTTTGCTGTTCTGGGAAGCCTAATATGTTGTTTAATACAAGGTGACAACACCAGTCCCTTTTCTTGTCTTGTTACTTTATTAAAAGCCTTTAAATCATGAATTGTCAATTACTGGTACGCTGTCAACTAATAGTACATCTACCCTAGTAGTTTTGCTTCTATTACAAAACAGATGTTACTTTCCGAATAACCCTCATATATTGGATGATAAATAGGGAATTAGAGTGAAAAATAAAAAAAAAAGTTACAATAACCTTAAAAAATTTTTACACATCATCTCAACAATAAAAATTAAAAAGATAAACATAATTGCATAAGTAGGGTACTTAAAACTATCATACAAGTAAATGAGAGAGCAGCTGCTTTTATTTAAATCAGATTTATGTTTATTTATTTAAATGCTTTAAATAAAGGAAAACAAATTCAGTGTTCTCCCCAGAAAATTTTATCAGGTGGGTAGAAAGATAAAATAGCCGGGTGGACAAAAATAAAAAACAAATAAATATTATTCAATGGTGTGCAGTTTTTCGTCTATTCAGCTGGGCGGTGCACCCATTCTAAAGGGCCTGGGGAGAACCCTGAAATTACTAAATGCTTTATCAAAAGTTATAAAATGCATTTATATATCTATATACAGGGTGATTCTAAAATGGTAAATTAAAAGTACCTAGCGTTGTTCTGTGGGTCAAAATGAACATAAAGCTCCTCATGTAAAATGTCGAAATCTCAACCCTTAAACCCCTAACCACCCCATGAAGTTTGTTAAAACCTCGCAAAGTTTCGTCATCATTTCAAGAAATGAGCAGGCCGAGGACCCTTCGACAAGTACTCGCACAGTAGCTCATGGGTTAGGAGTTTCTCAGGCAACGATATCATAATAATCTGCAACACTCGTTCCACATCACGAAATGCAATCAGTGCTACCTGGAGATTACCCGGCATGAAGAGCATTTTGTGAAGGAATACAGCGCGTTTATTTTCTGCATAATAATTTATTTCCGATGAGATACGGAAAGATTGATTTTTTCAGAACGTTGACGAAATATGCCAAAATTTCACGAGGTTTTAATAAACTTCACGAGATGTATAGGGGTTTAAGGGTAGGGATTTCAACATTTTGCATGAGAAACTTTATGTTCATTTTGAACCACAGAACAACGCTAGATATTTTTGATTCACCATTTTAGAATCACCCTGTATATACAGGTATTGGACATTGAAACTGAAACACCTTCGCAAATAGCACTGGATACCCCCAGGGCTGAATAGAACCTTCTGCTAGGTAATTAATCGTATGCATATCAATGAATCACGTGTCAGAGTTCTTGGTAGTCACTCCAGTAGAAAAGTTCGATAGTAAGCTTCAAATTGTCTGTGCAGAGCGCTATACTGGGAGACATATCCGACTTCAAAAGAGGGCAGATTGTTGGCACGCGTCTAGCAGGTGCATCTGTGTCCAAAACTGCCACACTTTGTGATGTCTCACGTGCTACAGTATCCAGGGTGATGTGTGCATATGAACAGGAAGAACTAACCACGTCCAGGAGGAGCAACTGCAGGAGAAAACGGAAGTTGTCGGAAAGAGACGTCAGGACATTGACCAGGATTGTTGCACGAAAGCGGAAAACCACCGCAGCAGAAATCACCGCAGAAATGAATACACACCTCCAGGAACCTGTGTGCACGAAGACAATCCGTCGTTACCTGCATAAATCCAACATCCATGGCAGGGTTGCTATACCGAAGCCTTTCATCAGTAGTACAAATGCCTCCAAGCGGGTTCAGTGGTACCGGACGCATAAAACCTGGACGTTGGATGACCTCAAACGCGTCATATTCTCGGATGAGTCCAGCTACACTGTCTTCCAAACAACAGGGAGGGTATTCGTCTGGAGGAGCCCCTCTGATGCCTACAACCCAGACTGCTTGGCAGCCACAGTCAAACACGGAGTTGGATCAGTAATGGTTTGGGGTGCAAACTGTGCAGGACCTCTACCGATCCTTCCCAAGACGTGTTGCTGCTGTGCTGGCTGCCCACGGTGCCCCAACACCTTATTAAATAAAGATTTTGGATTTCTACCAGGTGTTTTTCTAAAGGTGATCACATTTAAAGTGGGGATTTCTTGTGTGAAATGCATACGATGCAAATAAAATAACGGGCGTTGTTACTGTTGAAAGCTTGATTTAATCTTCTAATTAATGATGAATGTTTACATACGGTATATACCTGATGAAATTTAAAGATGCTGTGAGATATATTCGAATATACCTTTCAAGTATTTCTCAATATCATGATTCATGTGTATCCAGTAGACTTCTTCTCTAGCTATCTTTTTCATTTTTTCTATTCCTAAATGTCCCTGGTGTAAGTTTTGGTGCATTTACTTCTTTTTTGACGCAGGTATCATCAATTTATTTAATACAAAAACAAGATCATCACAAATGTGTAAATCACCTTGCATGTCCCAAAGGCATTTTAAATTTTCCACTACCTGTCTTTTGTCTTCTGGCCATCCATTTATTATATATTCTTTAATTTGGCACAGTGTGCTGTTCTGTAAAGCTGCTTGAGTGTACTCCCTCATCTTTTCTTCAGTCATAGGAATATTCTTCACTATGCTATTAATAGCTATAATGGCATCTTCTTCCATCATGTCTTCTGTGACATCAATTTCTTCTGCAATTAGCCTTGATTAAGTATCAGGGATATTTAAATATCTTCCAGGTACGTATACGAGTTCATAATTGTATTTTTGTAGACGAAATCTAAATCTCTGTAATCTAGGAGTTAACTTGTTAATTGACTTCTTTACCAAAGGCTTATAATTTGAAAGTTGTTTCCATGTAGATATTGATGAAATATCTCACATGCATATACAATTGCTAACATCTCCTTCTTGATTTGTGCATAGTTTTGTTGAGAACTTGTCATAGATCTCTGGCGATAAGCAATAGTGTGTTCATTTTGTAACAAACATGCACCTAATGAATGTCTGGATGCATCAGCTTGTACAACAATAGGCACTCGAGGATCAAAATGTCCAAATACTGGTGCTGATGTGAGAAATTTCTTAATATCATCTAAAGCTTTATCATGCTCATAAGTCCACATCCATGGTACATCTTTTTTCAATAAATTCATCTTAGGTTCTATTATAGTTGATTCATCTGGAATGTATCTTGCCAAATAATTAAACTTTCCCAGTAAACACTGAATATCATGTTTATTCTTTGGCTTCGGTAGATTACATATGTCTTTTACTTTGTCTAGATCTGGTTTCATACCATTTGATGAAAATAATTGTCCTAAGTATTTGACCTCAGCTTTTCTCAGTTGTAACTTTTTAGGATTAAATCTTATATTTCTTTCCTTTGCTCTGTCCATACTGCTTTAAGATTTCTATCATGTGTTTCTTTATTCTCTGATGCAATTATATTATTATTCTTATCACAGCTACGTTTTCTAAGTCTGCGAAGTTCTCTTCATTCCATTTTTGAAATACTTCGGCAGCAGACGTTAATCCTTGCGGATATCTGCAGAAACAATATCTACCAAAAGGTGTGTTAAATGTACACAACAGAGCACTTTTCTTGTCTAATCTCAAGTGCCAATATCCATGCATTTCGTCTATTATAGTGAAGATCTTTTTTCCTACTAATTTGGGTCTTAAGTAATCTACAGTTGGTATCTGGTGATGATGCCTTTTGATGCTTGCATTTAATACTGGTGCATCCAAACACAGTCTCAGAGTTCCATCTTTCTTTTCAACAATGACCAAACTATTCACCCATTCTGTTGGTTGGTCGACTTTTGCAACAACACCTTGTTTTTCTAATTGATTTAAAGTGTTTTTTAGTTTAGGCAAAAGAGCATACGGTACCTTTCTAGGTGGATGGATAACTGGTATGGCATCACTTTTTAACTCAATTTGATATTTCTTTTTAGTTTGACCCAGACTTTTAAATAAATCTTCATAATCTCTTAATATTTTATCCTTATTTATATCATTTGACACCTAACCTAATATAGTTATCATCTAACATTATCATCTATTACATAAAAGTTTAAAATATACTTCTCATTATTATATTCACCGGGCAAAGTTATTATCCCTTTAATTTTTAACTTTTGATCGTTATAAGTTTTTAAAATTGCATTAGTCTGTCTTAAGGCATTCACCCTGGATATGCTTTTTAACATTTTAAGTGGTATTACATTTGCTTCAGCTCCACAATCCAATTTAAATTTTTCCATTTACTATTGGATTTACATAAGATTCAATTTATCTTCATTTACTTCTTCTATTAAGAAACTATCTACATTGGTTATAGCCTCATGGTCATTTTCGTCTCTTATTTTAGTCTCATTTATATTTAATTTCTCTTTCAAACACATTTTAGCAAAATGATTGTTATGTTTACAATTATGACATATTTTTCCATATGCCTTACATTCTTTATATTTCTGAAATGATCCACATTTTCCACATTTATTTTAAAATTTATTTTCATTTACATTTGTCTTTACACTATTTCTAATCTTTCTCTGATAATTGTTTTTTCTTATGTAGTTTATCTCTAACTTATCATCACTGATGCCTGCTATAGTCTTTAATTCCATTTGCGTGGCTTCTGCTGTTTGACATACTAAAATGTTTTTTTCTAAATTGAGTATACTCTCCTGCATTAGCCTTTCTCTAATGCTTTGGTCAGCTATTCCAAAAATTATACTATCTCTGACCATTCTATCTTCTAAATCTTTAAAGTTACATAAAGTTAGATAATTTAGCCATTATTTTTAAATCTGTGATAAAGTGATCTACCATTTCATTAGATTCTTACTTTCTACATCTAAACTTGTAACTATCAACAATTTCAGTGTCTCTAGGACTGCAATATTCTTCAAATTTGTCCATTACCTTTTTCTAAATTTTTCCTGTCGTTAGTGTCTTGAAACTTGAACGTGTTGAAAACATCGACGGCTTCACTTCCAGGCACATGGAGAATAATCGCAACCTTCGTTTCGTCTGTTTGGGCTACTGCTCCTGAAGCAGTCAAATATAATTCAAATAGTTATTTCCATTTCTTCCAATTTTCAGCAATCGAACCAGTCTGCACCATTAATTTTAAAATTAATACATCATGTTTGGAGGTCATCTCCAGTCTATACTTGTGAGTTCATCAAACTTTCTGATGGTTTGGATAAGAGAAATTCTTGATCTGTGAACCAGGTGCCTGCCTCCCATTGGGCTTTCTACCTTTGACAACTTGGTTGTCTTTAAGACACCTTGTGACAGCATGGCTATCCGGATGTCTGCGACAGCCCAACTGGTAGAGGCATCGGCCATGATAGTCGAGGTTCCTGGTTCAAACCCAGGTCGCCGAATTTTTCCTTCCATTTTTCGATAGAAAAATTAATACGTCATGTTTGGAGGTCATCTCCAGTCTATATTTATTTATTTTTCATGCTAACATTTTATATCTTATAATGTGTGTTTATTATCGAGCACACTGATAGACATGACTGCATAGATCAAGTGAGTTTATTACAGTGGGTTAAGGAACAAAGATATACATGTAGTGACAACTAGTGGCGGCATTAACAAATAATTACAGGAGCACCATCATGATACAATTACACATCATCTCTCCTTTTAAGATAAATATAATTATTCGTTGATATAATACAATTACACAACACCAATGTGCTACTTATTAAGTTGGTGAAGCGGATATGATTTACCAAGCCTAAATCCATTCGAGCACTTTAAGGATCACCTTGACCACCATAGTGACTTAATTGATTTCACACAACGCACCTTACAGCAGCTGTTGGACATGCTACATTTAGCTTGACACCAATTACCAGTGGACATTTTTCAGCACCTTATTAACACTCTGCTGCACCATCTAACTGCTGTCTATGCTGTACACTTGGTTATTCCTGCTACTAGCTGTGGTTATAATAATGTGACTTTACTATATATGTTACGAGTAGCCTATAGTTCTCACTTTGAACAAAATGTGAAGTCACAATTGTGTCCCCAACTCTTATCAAACACATGGTGACACATTATAAAAATAAATGTTTGCTTTTGTTTTCAGAATTTTTTTTTGCCATAATAAAATTAATTATCTGTCTTTTAAAGTTAAAACAATTGTTTTGGTTTTTTTTTATAGGGAGCTGATGGTGCCCATTTATCATGGGAGGCACCTCAAAACACTTGCGGCAAAATTACAGAGTATTCTGTTTATTTAGCTGTCCGAAGTGCCACTACACAAACACAGGTAAGAACTGCATTTCATATAATTTTCTAATAAAAATACTGTAATTCTCAGTTCTCAATAATCATGTTCTTATTTACATAGGGTGATATGAAGACAGTTACATCAAATCCATCTCAGTTGGCATTTGTTAGAGTCTACTGTGGACCAAACCCATCATGTACCGTCAGCAATCACAATTTATCTTCTGCTCATATTGATTACTCTACAAAACCTGCCATTATTTTCAGGATAGCTGCACGTAATGAAAAGGGCTATGGTCCGGCAACACAAGTTAGGTGGCTTCAAGGTATGCTCTGTCTATTTATAATTGACAGTTACATGTTTATTTTGTTAAGGTTGGATAGATTAAAACACTGCAAAAATATACCTTAATGAATATTTAAAGTACACTATCTATCCAAAAGTAATCTGACACTTTCGATTTTAGATGTTTTGTTGAATATTTAGAAAAATACTTGATGAATTATCCTGAAACTTCAGAGGAGTAAAGAGCATGTTACACGTCATATATTTCATCAAAGATTTTGTCCCCAAGGCAAATAGGGGACCAGTAATGAATTGAATAAAAAAAATAATGTTTGGGATCACCCTGTAAAAAACAACACTTGAAATGCATTGTAGCTGTGGCATATGCTTATGAAGCTTATTTTACTTATCTGTGTTCATTTGTATGAGAATAGTATGTATAGTCATGGAGATATTAAGGTTTCTTTAATAAAATTGAAATGCTTTCGTAAGTTTTTGTTTATAACATGCAGGGTCTTCAACCCAATGCAATGCCATTTTCAGGAAACTTGGCAAACTACAGTACAGACAACACCCTGCAATCAGAAGATAAAAATATTAAATATTTGATAAAATATGAGCATTTTTACTAAATAATGTTTAACTGCACTTGTGCAAGCATTACCAAAATGTATTTTGCATAATTTATTAGCTAAATGTATAGAGCTAATCTTATAAAGAGCTCAGCAAAGATCTTGAAAATTCAGAAAGATATCGTTGATAGAATAAGTTGAATTTCAGTTGCTCTCAAAAATAAACAAAATGATAAGGGGTTTTCTCCAAATTTTTATTTTTGAATCAGACACCAGTATCAACTACTTCTCCTTACGCTGACATGAAGAAATATTGACCCTTTCACTGTGTAATTTAATTTCATTTTCCTTTCTTCTAAGATGAAATTTTCCGTTTTTCACAGCATAAATAAGTTTTTTAAAGTCTATGAGATTAATCCGATTTCCATGGGTAAAGGTAATGAAATTTTGTGTGGATATATCCACTTTACACAGCAAAAGGATTAATAATAGATTAATTTATCCATAATCATACAGTATTAGAAATTGTCGGAAGCTTTCATGTCCATTCAAAACACTTTTCAAAATTTAAGATAATATTCTAATATTTAACTTTAATTATAACAGATAGGTTAGAATCTTACCTCTCCTTGTTCTTTTTTAAAAGTTCAAAAGTATAATTTGAAATAGTCATCAGTTTACATGAGCAGAGGATGGCTATAAGAAGAAGGCAGTAGATGATGACATAAAGTTAAACTTTTAAATTCTGGTTACACAGACAGGAAATTGACTTTTGCTATACTTCGCGCGCAGAGCAAGAAGAACTTTTGATGGATTACTTTTTCCTGCAGTGCCACTATCGCATGACTCATTTGGGGCTTGCCGCTGCTCTATTCAGCAATGACCTCGGAGGTTGGTTTTTTTTATAGTGAAGGAGTGAATTCCAGCAATAGCTGAAGAAACTAACCAATCTGATTTTTTTTTCCATATAAGGCAATCCATCTTTGGCTGATCGTAGTATAGAATGTGAGATTGTGATGGTCACCCTCTTTAACAATACCCCGTCATCTGTGAACAAATGAGCTATCAAGGGTTATATTAAATAGTTAGGGTTAGAAATTTTCCTATACAAATTATAATAGAAGATGATAAAATAAATCAATATAAATCACTAATAGTCAAATACTGTATGAGATCATTCGGTTGAAGATGTCAAAGGAGTTGAGGTAATGTTCTTCAAGAGTTAAAGTATAGAAGGAGACAGAAGAAGTTCTTGAAGAAATGAAGACCAGAAAGAATTGTCGAGTTGAAGAAGTTAGTCTTTCAGAAAGGCAACTGGATATGATGAAAATCTTGGAGAAGAATGTTGAGAAATTTTGAAGAATTGTATAATTTTGAAATTTTTTGAAGTGAAGTCCAAATAAATAATAAAATTTCTTGTGGATAATATTTGTTTAACATAAATATAAATAAATTTTCAATGATTATTATTACTCTCTTCTCATTAATTTTATAGATTAGTTTGCATGTTTCTTCATAATTCCCGGCTTCATGTTTGCTTGATAGAATGTGTTTTGCTTGATATTTTGAGTTTTTTAGTGCATTTTTGACATATGGAATTATATATTGGAAAAACATATCGAAAATTAGAAACTAGATTTAGCCGGCTTAGTGGCCGAGAGCGCTGAGGCGCAGGTCTTATCGCTCTCGCAACCAGCAAGTCGCGGGTTCGAATCCCGCTTGGGGCATAGATGTTTGTGATTGTCCTTTATTATACATGTAATATGAAAACCCCGTGTTGGGCTTCGGCCTGTTGGGGGCAACCCGCGGGTTGTTTAGATTTAGATTATACACAGGGCGTTTTAAAATTTCATCATTAAAATGATAAAGGTGATGGAATATGTGATTCTAATCAAAAAAACTTTTTTGCTTAGAATCGTATATTCCACCACCCCTATCATTTTGGTGATGAAATTTTAAAACACCCTGTATATTATAAAATCCACAAGAAATTTTAAATAATATGGAAATAGTAGACAGCATTTTATTTTTCAACCAATTACTAAAAGAAGAGAAAATAAAGGAATTATTAAGCAAAAACAAAAGATTAAGAGAACTATATAATTAAAACTTAATAAAAGACAATACCTTATATACTAATAAAATTACAAAATATAAAATATAAGAAAATATTTAGCAAAAAACTATAATTGAATCTCAAAAGAAAACAATGTAACCGGAAAAACATTAACAATGAATAGATAAATATTGTTCAAAATTAAAATACTTATATTGTAAGAAATTTAAAAATCAGTTGTAACGAATCTGAAGCTGTCCGAAAGGACGTAAGTCGAATAATTCCAAATGAATAAAAATTGGTATTATAAAATGGACATTTTTTGAATAATTAACAACATACAATACAATGTGAGATATAAAATGAATTTAATTTAATCAAAATGAAAAAAAAATACTATATTTTACAAAAAAAAAGAACACAATTGTTCTTAATGAGTATTCCACCAGAGCACATGCTCACATAAAGGACTTCTTTTACTTGAGAGGGTCAGCAACGATCTTCTTTCTTCTCCAAAGTTTAAACATAAACTTTAACCTAAGTTTTCTAAGTTTTGATATGTTTAACCTATAGGTTATGACTCCCAAGAGGTTAAGGAGGTAACAACCCTGAATTATATTTAGTCACCCATTGAATAGGCAAACTTAAATGTTTACTTTGGCATCCATTTTCTGACAAATTTTGAATGTATAAATTTTTATGTCAACTAAAAACTGAAAATCTTCAATTTATAAATTCAACTAAAATACATAACAATTTTTAAGTTAATATAATAAATCAAAGTTTAAGGCTGAAGTTAATTTTTTTTTTTAAATTTCCCAATTAAATAAAATCACATTAATTATTATTTAGTGTTTTTATTTAAATAAGAAAATTTTAGGAAAAGTGTAACTTCAGCCTTAAACTTTGATTTGAAAACTAACATTTTTTTTAGTATTTATTGTTCTGTAAATAATTTAATTTAAATAAATAAATAAATAAATAAATAAATAAATAAATAAATTTTAAGTCAACTAAAAAAAAACTGAAAGCCTTCAATTTATAAATTCAACTGAAAAATATATAATAATTATTATTTAGTATTTTTTATTTAATTAAGAAAATTTTAGGAAATGTTTAATTTAAGCCATTAAGCAGAACATTTATGCCTCAGCAACCCACGCCTCCCAAGATTCCACTGCCTCCCCAAAACACCCCATAAACCTGGCAATGCCATGAGGCCTATAGTTGACAACACAGATTCACTGACGAGTAGGATAGCCAATTACCTTAATAACTTCCTTAAAAAACTCAAATCGCCTTGCCAGTCTCTGTCCGTCAAAAATAGCCTGGACCTAACCAAAAAACTAGAAACAATCAATATCCTGGAAAATCACATACTAGTCTCCTTTGATGTCATATCGATGTTCCCAAGCATACCCATTGATGACACATTAAATATCTTAGAAGAAGTCTTACACGATAATGGCATTCCTCTGACTAAAGCCAGGGATCTGCTGCTACTCAGTAGACTTTGCTGCTTTAACAACTTTTTTCAGTTTAATAACAGATTCTATAAAATGGGAAAAGGTACCTCCATGGGAAGCATCTTGAGCCCTTTCTTAGCAAATTTGTTTCTCAACTATTTGGAAAATCTTGGTCGCACTAACTTCACTTACTACCCCATTGTTTGGTATAGGTATGTTGATGACATTTTTACCATGTGTCATATTGACCATATAGACCATTTAAAAGATGACCTCAACAACCTACACCCATCCATATCCTTCACGTTGGAAATAGAAAACAATAATAATACCCTCCCTTCCCTCGATCTATTTGTGCATAGAGAGGGGAAGAAGCTTAATTTCAGTATATACAGGAAACCAAGCTATGTACTTGCATGCATACATAGCAACTCCAATCACTGCTTTGGCCATAAACTCGCAGCTTATAACCATTTGATCCACAGAGCATTGAACTTTCCTATGACTCAAGAGAAACTGCACATTGAACTCCTCCAGAATAAAGAGGCAGCGGCCACCAATGGCTTTAAAAAGAAACCGTGGATAAATTGATCAAGGACCAGACTTTCAAATTGAAGATTACAGGTGCCACAACCCTCATGGATGGAGCCCAAGATAAAAAGAAATTCTTCTGCCTACCATACAACAGGAAATTAACAAGAGGCCTAGAAATAATTTTGGGGCAAGTACAACCTTCAGGTGGTTTATAAAAGCTGCCACACTCTGAGAAGACTGCTTGGCAACACCAAGGACAATATCCAGACAACCGAAAAATCAGGAATATACGAGATTAAGTGTGGTACGTGTGACCTCAAATATATCAGCCAAACACGCAGAAGAGTGGAGACAAGAATAAAAGAACACTTAGACTGAGTTAAGAACCATAGACCAGAGAAGTCAGCATATGCTGACCACATCCTTAACACAGGACATGACATGAAAAGGAAATCTTCAAAATTCTGCATGTGGTGGATGATTTAAAAAAAATAAATTTTCTGGAGTCACTTGAAATTCTAAAATGCAAAGAACAAAAACTAATGAATCACGACGCTGGACCACTGGATTTGTCACGTTAAAAAAACCTGTTATCTTTCTCTACTTACTGTATATCTTCTAATAGACGCCTAGTCTTCAATTCTCGCCGGTCTCTAATAAACGCTGGGTTTCAAAATTAAGATTGCTAAATAAATGCCGGTCTCTAATACACGCCGGGGATTCTCCGAGCCGCTTTCGGGGTGCATGTATACACGGGCTTGAGGGGATTCCCAGCACAGTGATTTGAGTTTGCGCTCTGCTATTCAGCCCTTAGTTTTCAAGGCATCAAGTTTGTAAGTACTGATTAATGCACTCTACCATATTCTATAAGAGTAGGAGTTGTAGTAAAGTATATTAATTAAAAAATAAGAACTCCATTTAATTAAAAGAAATAGAAATAAAAATAAATACCGTAATTTTCGGCAGTAGCGCCGCGGCGTTTGTTAATAAAAGTGAAAAGTTTGGCGTGTGCAGCGTATCGGCCGCCGCGGTGCTACTGTCGGAGATTTTACAAAAATTGGAAGAAAAAAAAATTCTACCCACGATTTTAGGCCTACTTCAAATCGTTCTCTCAATGATATAAAATGAGTAGTGACAATATATTCCTTGATTTATTTTTATTGATGAATTTATCGATGAATTTACATCCCTATTAATTAAAAATTCACTCCGATAGCGATCGAGTGTGAGCGTTCATCGACAGCGGCGGATTGAACCACCGGGTCACTAGAAAAAACCCGGTGGGCCGGACGGGTGCCTTTACTTTCTCATGATTTAGGGCAGCTTTTGCCGATTTTTTTTCCCGGTACCCGCCCGGTACGATTTAGACTGCCAAGTCCGCCCTTGTTCATAGATCAACGTGAGCACTGCATCTAAAAACTTCCTGCCCTTATCGTTCTCATCGTTCACTACATGACCAGCATTATCAACTATCAAATCTGATCACGTTCAAGCGCGCCTGATTACTTTCGCCACTTTTGCTTCGCAATAATGCAGACAGTGAAAGCGTATCCCACCTTGAAGTATGTTCCGAATGCGTTTATAGTTTTGTAATAAATCTGAAGGCACAAAACACATCAGGATACACGTTTTTTTAGGATAATTCTTCCCTTTTAGGTGACGGCGATGCGCACTCTATACGCTCCCGCTACACAACGGCCACTGCCTACTATTATTATTTCACGCACTGACAAATAATAATAGTAGGTACTGACAACAGCCAACTCCCGCTGCCAGCTTATGATTGGCACGCACACACGGGTATACTGAAAATGGGAAACGAAATTTGTCTTTAAGGAAACAAATTGCCTGTTGGCGTATTTCTTTTCTTTTTTTAATTAAACTTTCTTGTAGCTGGGTACACGGTAGGGGCGAAGGAGCTGAAGATAAAACTAAGATTGTTTTATATTTTTTATTTTTTAAAATTTTTCTCTTAGGTTTCGAATTTTCTTTAAAGTTTCGTTTTTCTCATACGTAGATTTTTGCGTTTTAACGCTCGGGGCTGACTATCAGAAAGATTCACGAGCGCGTGCGCGGGTCTAAATGGTCATGAGAGCGCTTGAGAGGTGTTAGAAACACCAGTATTTTATTATATATTATTTATTATTATTATTATTATTATTATTATTATTAATATATTATAAGCAAGGGCACGGTGGAGTATATCTTCACCATGAGCAGAGTATGTTTCAAATTCGCCAAAGCAATGTGCAAGCTATACAGCAGCTTTTAAACTAACAGCCAAGATTGAAAAGGCCTAAGAGCAATCGTGCAGCAGCGAGGCAGTTAGGACTCGACGAAAAATGTATTCAGCGCTGGAGGAAATGTATGCAGAAATATATTATATGTACGAAATTAAAAATTTTTTCCCACTCAAATGCGTATTACTTTTATTGAAGCTTATAAGAAAACTGTTTTTAGATTACCGATTGCGTGTGTGTTTGGGGGGGGGGGCAGCGTATCGGCCGCCGCGGCGTTACTGTCGGAGATTTTACATTTATGTTAAATTTTTGCTGCTGCGGCGTCTCAGCCGCCGCGGCGTTACTGCCGAAAATTACGGTAATAAAAACAATTGAATAAAAGTCACCCAGTGGAGAAATACAAAGGTTGAAGTGGATGAAACACAGATAAAACAAAGTTCTTCTGGAGCTTATGTAGATGAAACACAGATGAAAAGAAAGCCTTGTGGAGAAATGTTACATGAAACACAGGAAGAAACACAGTAACAGGTGAAGAAGATCTATGATGAAAGTCCGATGATCCGTAGAAATGTAGATGACAAAATTGAAATGTATTTAAAAAACGTTTTCGCAATTTTTATCCCATCTTCAGTTTATAAACTTTTTGAATGAAATTTCAGTTAAAACATAATAATAGAAGATATAATAGTAAAACAAAACAATGAAATCAAAAACAATGTGTGATATTAAAACTGAGGAGATATTGTTATTAGTTTGATTGTTGCGACAGGATAATGGTATTGGATTGTTGAGGGCAAGAGAAGTGTTATTGTCTGGGTTATGTTATAGTTTTAGTAGTAATTTCCATTTATTATTAATTTCTATAGATGATTTGGCTAAATTGTTTTCATTTGAAATAATATTGATGGTTGCTTTTATTAGTCTTTTTTTTGTAATTTATTTCTTTACCAATGATTTTGACTTTGTTCCAATCTGGATTATGATTTTGGCTAATGCAGTGGTTCCCTAGATGATTATTTTTATCCTTGTTTCTAAGTGCTCTTTCATGTTCTTTTATTCGTATTAATAATTGTCTTTTTGTTTGACCTGTATAAATGTGTTGACAATTGGTGTATGGAATTTGTTATATTATGTTACTGATGTTCCATTTTTCTTTATTATTTTGGCAAATGTCTTTGAAATTAGAAATTGTGTTTCTGTTTTGATCTTTTGTTGTTTTTATATTGGTGGTTCTTATTAATGTCTTAGTTATGTTATTTGTTATTTTTGGTATGATTTTAATGTTTGGTATCTGTTCTGGTATTTTTTTCTGTTTGTGAAAAGTTTTATTATTGTATTATATTGTATTGTATTGAATATCTTCTGTATTGTTCGTGTTGAGTTGTGTTATTTCTTGTTGTTTTGTTGAATGCTTCTATGTAAAATTTATCAATTAGTTCTAACGGATATTTTTTTTTTGATAGGTTTATATTCAGATTTTTTAATTTTTGTGGGATATATTTTGGGGAAGTGAGATTTTTTATTCTTAGTATATATTGTTTAATTGTGTTAATTTTTTGGTGTGTAGGCTGTTGTGATAAAAAATGTTGTATGTTATTACCTTTTGTAGGTTTTTTCATATATCTCAAAATTTAGTGTATTTATATTTCTTATAATATTTAAATCTAAAAATGCGATTTGGTTGTTTGTCATGCAATTGTGGGTGAATTTCAGTGTATACCTTTCTTCTAATAATTGTGTTAATATTGCTATTGGCCTATTTGTGATGATTAAGATATCATCAACATATCTCATCCAAATTTTTATGTATTTTTTATGTTGTAATATGTGTTCTATGTGATTTAAGTAGATGTCGGCGAGTATGGGTGATAATGGGCTGCCCATTGGTAAGCCATCTGTTTGAGAATATACTACATTTCAAAAGTTTAGAAACTTCACTGAAGCATGACCGTGACAACTTGTTTGTGTTGATTGGCAATGGAAAAAAAAACCACTTGAAAATTCGGAAAAATTTTTTAACTAAGCACCAATATACAAGCTTTAACATAGGCGTTTATTTTTTTCAATTGCTTACAAAATGAAAGAGAACTGGTTTTTTTTTAAATTTGCATAGCCGTTCCAAAAGTTTAGAAACGGGGGTTTTTGGTTTCAAAAGTTTAGAAACATTTCACAATTTACAAAATAAAAGTTACCAAACACAAACGAACATGTCAATATTCAGTTGGATAGCCTTGTGCTCTTATTACAGCATTTATTCTTCGTGGCATTGATGTTACTAATTTCGTACATTCTTCAGGAGTAATGGTTTTCCACACGTTTAGACATTCTTTCTTAAGATCACCCTTATTTGCAATGTCCACTTGTCGTAGTTTGTTTTTCATCAAACGCCAAATATTCTCAATGGGACTGAGATCAGGAGAATTTAGTGGTCATTTCATCACGTCGATATTTTTTCATCTAAACCAGTCCTTAACAATTCTGGCACAGTGAAAAGAGGAAGAGGAAGTCCAATTCATGTTATCTTGTTGGAAGAGGAAGTCATCGTCCTCGAAAAGGTGTTCAATACTTGGGACCAGAAAACGCTCAAGCACCTTGGAGTAGACGTCTGCGTTTACTGTTGAATTTAGATGCACAGTTCGCCAGTACCTGCAGCACACATTCACCCCCAAACCATTACTTTCTGGGGAAACTTCACATGCTTCTGAATGCAATCTGGATGTAAAGCTTCACATTGCTTTCTGTAAACGTGTACTCCTTTATCACCAAACTCACAACAAAACATGGCTTCATCACTCCACATTACTGGGTTCGGAATTGGACCAATTGGGATTTAGACCAATCGGAATTTGGACCAATCGGAATTTGGACCAATCGGGATTTGTACCAATCGGAATTTGGACCAATCAGCGTTAGACCAATCGTCCTGGACTGATTGGAAGATATACGGTAATTCCACTTACATTTTTTGCAGCTCTTTTAAGTGCGCCTTTCTAGCCAAACATGACATGTCATTCTACTTGATCATGATAGGCTACCCTTTCCTGTATACCGGTATCCACGTATAAGTCGTGGTCGTAAATTTAACGGTATGCATATTCAATAGCAAGGAACAAAAAACTCCCTATGAACATAGGTCGAAAACGCACAGTTTCCGAGAAATGATGATGATGATACATAAATGGAATGCCGTGTTCATGTAAATGGAAGTAAGTAGACCTGGCTGATTCGTTGCCTGGACTGTGTTTGAGCCTGGACTGAGTGAGACTACATGGCTGCAGCAGGTTACAGTAATTCCGAGTTGGCAGATATGCATTTCACGTACGGTCAGGCAAATGGGAATGCAGCAGACGCGGCGCGTCTCTACAGAGACAAGTATCCAAATCGACGACACTTTGATTGTCACTTGTTCATCCGTCTTCACCAGCGTTTACGTGACACTGGTATATTTTACATCCCCCTCCCCCCTGCGAAAGACTTCCGCGAACCGTTGGGGGCTGCTGCACGGGAACAGGCCATACTGCAGCGTGTGGAAGAGGATTCAACCACCAGCCCAAGATGGAACGCCATCGCAGAGGGTGTTAGTCGGAACACTGCTTGGAGAATTTTGCACGAAAATGGTCTCTATGGGTTGGTGCTCCGTTTTTCTATAAAGTCATTCTCTCTCGGAAACTGTGTGTTGTTCGACCTATGTTCATAGGGAGTTTTTGTTCCTTGCTATTGAATATGCATACCATTAAATTTACGACCATGACTTACGGGACACCCTGTTTACTTGTAACCCTTCTTTGTTACCTTGATTCATATTGATGATTGCTACTTCGTAGCTGAAATGTACATATATGGTTATTAAAAGCTCTTTTGTGGAAAAGTGGTATCCTTCCCTTACCTATATTAAGCCTTAAACTTTGATTTTAAAACTAATAAACAGTCAGTGACAAAAGTATAGGAACTGTATTGTTTTGCTTGTTTTTAAAAAACATCTTATGGAGTACAGTAAAACTCCTCAAATCCGGCATCATTGGGACCTGATCGTTGCCGGTTTTCAAAATTTGCCAGATTTTTCGTCCAAAATGGCCACCACAAGATGGCATCTTCCTTATCTAGTGTTAAATCATGGTTATTAGATGAAGAGGTTGGGAAACTCTAACACTCCCAATGCTAACGAGTTTGTCCCTCAGAGCGAAACGGAAGTAGATGGCGCTAGTGCAGATTCTAGCCCGCTTTCCCACCTTGAAACCATGAGACTTTAATATTATTTTAACGAAAATCGTTTAAAATTCCAATATATAAAGCTGAAATTGGATATTTACCAGATATAGAAATAAAAAGATTTTGTGAAACTCATGAATATTATCTAGTAGCTAAACTAATTTTTCATTATATTATTATGCGAATGCATTTTATTTCCGAGCAAACAGTACAAAAACTTAATCAAAACAATAATTCAAAAAAAATTCAAGGAAAATATCAAAGTTATAATTATTAATAATTACTTTTTTTTTATGTATTATTCAAGATAAATATTATTAATAGCCACATTAACTTTAAAAATTGTTAATATAAAAAAGTTACTGAAATTATCTCTGACAAAAGTTTCAGAATAACACATTCGTATGAATTTAAAATTTATTTCTACTCCAAAAAATTTTATTTCTACCCCCCTCCCCCTTCATCCATCCCTGATAAAGTATCATTATAGAATTATTTGATATATATCTGTACAATATATTTTTTTGTATATAGTTAATTATATTTAGAACTTTTATGATAGTGTTTAATTTCCTTAAGAGGTATTGAATAACATTTGGAACAATATTTAAAGCATTATTCAAAAAATGTTTAAGATATAGTGATATAATTTAAGTAATTTGGTACAAGTCAGTATTGGAAAATTAAGTTTAAAACTTAAGGTAATTACCTGACTGTTTCCAATTTGAAATTGACTAAAAACACTGATAAATGTTCTTATTTAAGAATATTATGATAAACATTTTTATTTAAGAATATTTTGTTAACTTCATTGTATATATTCCTAATATACCTTTATTAGTTTATTTAATATAAGAATTTTTTATTATTAAAATCAAGAACAGATGAACTCCCCCTTCACTGTTCTTGTTAAAATACTATTTAAACTTCATAATTTATTGAATACATTTATTGATTATTTATATGTACTATTATATATTTCTTATTTAATGGATATAATTTAATAATTAAACAAACTTTAAATTCACAAAATTGCGGTTGATTCGTTACATGTATTTGAAAGTGCATGTATTATATAATTTAGCTTATATTTTCGATATAAAACTTTGAAGATTAATAAGAAGAGCTCATAAGGAACTCTTGGTAATACTTCATTATTTATATTTATAAATCGCTCGACTTTTAATGTTATCTATTAATTTCACTTTTATAATAAATGAAAATATGAATAATACTTAAATGATCAAAATTATGTTAAAAAAATTTTTCTAGTAAATTGCTTATGGGCCCAGACTTTTGCACCATCCTGTATAATATTTCTCCGATACCAATATAAAAATGCGTTAAATTATAATAAAGTGGTTTTCTTAAATTTATACAAAGTCATACAACTTTTAAAGGTAATAATAATAAAATGCATAGAGAGAAATTCCTGATAGGAGCTTTTATAAAATGAGCAGATTCACTTTTTTGTATAAATTGTGCAGCATAAACAGATCAAGAATTAAAGGAAATAATAAATTTTATTTATTAAAGAGTAATTTTGTTAGTAATACTTTATAAAGTGAAAAAATACGAGTGTTTAAACAAAACTCAAGAGTAAGTGAATGCTAGAGGCGGGCTGGAATTGATCTCAACGCAATCTTCAGGGAGTTTCGCGCAGAAGGACAGGAAGTAGATCGGAGTTTCCCAACCTCTTCATCTAATAACCATATAAAGGGTATTAGGGTAGGGGTAAAACCTGATCTATCAGGAAAAAAGACAGTATATATATATCGATTTCTTTCTTTATTTTTTATATTTCTATTTTATTTTTATTTTATTTCTTTATTTTTTAAACTATTTTATCAGTTATTTTTTTATTTCTAGTATTCTATTTTAATATATTCATGGTAAAATTTATAATGTTATTTTATTTATTTATTTATTTATTATTTACTATCAGATAAGAGGAGGCCCCAAGGGGCCTGGAATGGTCTTAAACTGACAAGTCAGGCCCCTGGGGCGTATACAAACAATAAAAAAACTAACAAAAGTAAGAACAAAAATAACAAGATAGTAGATGAAATGTGAGTTTAACAATCTGGCAAAGAACTTGTAGAGCTTAAAAAAACGTAAAAAAGTTATTAACATGAGACAAATAAACAAAAAAAAAAAAAAAAAAACCCAAAAAAACATTTAATTACTATAAAACCATAGTACTATACATAGCATATTACTAGAATCTTACATCTGGAAAAGAGTGGGTAACATATACTTTTCAGAAGTTTTGTATTTTACGTTGTTTTTCTTACTTTTCAGAAGTTTGAAAAACCTTACAAAAGTTGGTTTAATACACAAACTGGAGGTAAGCAAGACCTGCATTTGATGCCTACATAGGATAAATACCTCCTACGGTAATTAAGTTTTGTTAACGGGAGACTCAATGTAAGAGAAGAACTGGTTGGGGTAGCGGTGAATGTCTGCTTTGGGAACTAAAGTTAATGGAGTTGAAACCAACAAGATTGATTGTATAAAAGAAATAAAAAACTCTTTCACAACAACAAAAGAAAGAGTTGTTGTGTGTTGTGGTGAAAGAGTTTATTTCTTTTATTTACTATTATCCACATACTTATTTTTTCCTTTTTTGTCATATTAGTACACATTCTGTTTACTTTTGTGCCTTTTTTTCCCGGGAAATTATTCAAGATTGAGTGTGAATCTTTGAATGCAAACACGCAGACTCAAATTAAAAACAGCTGATAGACCGTGAACAAACGGAATTCTCTAAAATAAGGTGTTATTGATGCATATTTCGGGAGCCTAAGAAGGGTTCGGAGGAACCACTTTTGTAATTTAAGCCGGCCAGGTGGCCGAGAGGGCTAGGGCGTAGGCTTTCTAGTTCTCGAGTCCACCTGGCCGTGGGTTCGAATCCCGCCGTGGGCATGGATTTTTGTGTTTGTACTGGGCTGCATACAGGTATAACTTGTGTAAAAGATGCAAAATGACCTTAGTAGTCGACGCCAAAATTTCTAAGAAACCAACCAACCAACTTGTAATTTAAATACGTGAGAAATATTCCAAGAAGTAGACCAACCAACAAAGTGAGGAGTGTATCCACACATTGTACAAAAGTAACAAATTTTTAGAGGGAAGAAAGCATAACCTAGTAATGATTCCTTGTTTCTTATTCAGATTGGATAATAGTGTGTCAGTGTGTATCCCAGGAAAGATCGTGAGTAATAGTAATGCCCAAATATTTGAAAGCTTTAATGGTTTATAGGGGCTATCATCGTAATATCGTTATAATAAATTGTTAGGGACATCCCATTTATTACGTTGATAAAATGCCATAACTTTGGTGTTTTCGGTGTTTGCCCGTAACATATTTTTATCGGTCCAACTTTTCAATTTGGCTAGAGCATCGTTAAATGAGATAATTAGTTGGAGAACATCATGACTAGCACCGATAATTGCAATATCATCTGCATACAGGATTGTGCTGAAAGAAATAGGAAGCGATACTGCGAGTGGTAAGTCATTAATGAAAAGGCAGAAAAGCAGGGGTGAGAGGATAGAACCCTGGGGGACTCCAAGATTCAGCACAATCATTTGGGAAGCAATACCAGAGATCATCAAAAAATAGGAACGGTTCCTAAGAAAGTCCCCTAGCCATAGAAGTGGAGTCTCACATATACCATAAAGGCATGACAGTTTGTATAACAGAAGATCAACCGATACAGAGTCGAACGTCTTGGCAAAATCAATGAATTCTGCAGCTACGAAATTATTAGCTGCCATTCTAGATGAAGCATAATTGAGGAGCCCGTAGCTACATTTCTTTTGGGGACAAACTCATTGTGACGTTGCAGCGAGTTGTAACTTCTTTGTCCTCACCTCACCACGTGTTTCGATATCTGCCTCCTTGCACGTGGTCGGGAGACCCCACGTGTCCACTTGGAAATATTGTGAAGAAATGAACGATTCCAACAGTGACCACCAGATGGCGATGGGGTCAAGAGTGACAGCAGCCAGTTGAGGAGCGAGGCTCCACATATGGACTGACTGGTAAGGCTATAGGGGTATATAAGCGGGGTACTGTGGAGGGAGAATCAATCGAGTCCCAGACGAGCTATCATGTAGATGCTAGAACCGAGCGCTTCGATTGCTGACTTCACGAATCTTATTCCTACGTTCTCCGGGGATGAGGGTTCTGTTACCGCCAATGCTTTTTTTGATGCCGTTGAATTAGTACAGCAGATCGCAGGATGGCCGGAGTCCATCGTGTTTGGCGTTGTCCGTTCGAAGGTGAAGGAGTAAGCCGCAACGTGCTACAACGAGCACACACAATCTGATTGTAATGAATATTTTGGGCTTACGCAACAAATTATTGAACTATTTCCTAACGTGGATCAAACTTCTAACGCTGAATTGGAATTTTACAGCGGATAGGGGAGAATATTTATCACTATACGAATAGAATAAGACTGCTTTTTCGTCACATGGCAAAGGCAGATGATAACTTTACTGACCGCAAAGAAAACACCCTCCTTCTCAATCTGAAAAGGACGGTTCATCCTGAATTCCACACAATTTTAATGTTAAAGAATCCTAATTCTGTTATGGATGCCGTAGCCCTCGTGGCAGAGGCTGAGAAATTATGGTTGCCATAGCCCTAGGGAGAGGCCGTGGCCTGGTGGGCTTTCACTGAAACACAATTTCTGTGAAGTTAAGCAACATCAGAACATCAGGCACGGCTAGTCACTGGATGGGTGACCATCCGTGATTCATGATCTTCACCCCCCCCCTCCCCCCCTGGCTGCTGTGACCATCATACAGCAGTCATTAATCCAGGTTCATCCAGGGACCCAACTCGTCGGCTTCTAGCCATACAGGCCCTGGATGGACGTATTGGATTACAAGTACTAATTTAAAAAAAAAAAAAAATTAGGCGTTGACAATCACGCCCAAGCTGTTGCTAACAATGCGGAAGCTATTCAGGCTGGTGTTAGGAACGAAATTAACAAAATGTCAACAGACATCATATCGCTCATTGATACCCGCATGGCTGAACATAAACAGCTAATTGAAACGCATAAAGCTCAAATTGCGCAGATGAAGAAACAAATTGCCATCTTGGAAGGGGATAGGGGGCCACCGCGTAGAAAAATCAAATTGCCGCCTAGAAAAAACTGTTGGAAATGCAACAGCCCTAATCATATTTCAACTAATTGTGAATTAAACTAGTACAAGCTGATCACGCAGCCACTGATCAGTCTCAAAACAATCTTTCCAATGAAGTCTTGGCTAGACGGGAATAATGATTTATTCTTCATCAGTTCAGACACGTCGTTCTAGATTTTCCAATTGATCTGCTCTCTGATCACAACCCTCTCTCGTTCTTAGCTAACATTGGGGCTATGAATCAGTGTCTTTTGCACTGGTCTCTCGAAATCCAAGAGCACGACATTCGGATTTCCCATATAAAAGGTGAAAACAATGTCATCGCTGACTTCCTCTCTCGCCCCCCTTTGCGTGAGTATAATGGAATCATTAGAATAAATAGAAGTACCTTAGAGAGAGACATAAAGTCATCTCAAGAGAACGATTTCATATTCAGTGAGTTATGCAACGCACTGAGTAAGAAAGAAGAAATGCCCAAGGAGTTTTAAAAACTCGACCAGTTCAGGTTACACAATGGAACACTGAAATGATTCCCCAATTTGCAAACTGAGAAGGGGAGGGGTAGAGATCAGAGTGCAGGAAAAGTGTGTATTGGAGAGGACATGAGACTCCGCATAATTGAAATAGCCCACAACAACAAATTAGCGGGACACAAAGGCATATACAATACTGTAAATGAACTAAAAAGACATTATTATTGGCCTTCAATGGGGAAGAATGTCGCAAAGTATATCCAGGTGTGCTGTACGTGTCAGAAATGCAAATTAGAGAAGGGACCAGCACCATTCCAACAGGGAATAAGGGTGGAATACCATTTGAAAAGGCTGCCCTTGATATTGTAAGTCCAATGTCAGAGACCGACAATGGATATAAATACATATTTGTATGCATTGACGTTATGGCCAAGTTGATGGCCAGGCTGAGAACCGCTCGAGACCTAGCCAATAAGGAAAGTGACACACGCAGAAATACCAAGATTCAAAAACGCAATCATGGAAGAAACCTGAGAAGCTTCCAGGTGGGCGATAAGGTGTTGTTACTGATTAAAGGCAGGGGCAAAAATAAGCTAGGGCATAAGTATGGGGGTCCTTATCGTGTCACCCGTAGATTGGGCCCTGTGAACTATGAGGTTCAGGGATCGGGCATGTGGAAGAAGCAGGTGGTTCACGTTGATAGACTTAAGGCGGCATGGGGGAACATAGGTTCTAAGGGAAAAACTTGCAGGTCGAAGACACGTCAACCACCACCAGATAGTGACCAAGATGACCAGGAGAAGATGAGGATGAAAACCCCATCATCAACCAACCCACTGATCAAATGGGACCCCGAGCCAACATCAACAGAGGAGCCAATCCAAACATTCAACTGGGCCAGGATAATCTGCATAATAATCAGATGCCTTACGACCTCCGTCGCCGACCGAGAGTAGACTACCGCCAACTTCACGAAGGACGCGCCGTGCTGTGCCACATCAGGAAGAAACATAACGATTCACCGAGTGCCCAAACTACTTCCATGGAGGAGGGGCATTGTGGCATGTGTCAATTGCAACGAGTTGCAACTTCTTTGTCCTCTCCTCCCCACGTGGTTTCGATATCTGCCCCCTTGCACATGGTCGGGAGATCCCATGTGTCCACTTGGAAATATTGTGA
Organism: Rhysida immarginata; assembly: GCA_023313115.1. NCBI lineage: Eukaryota > Metazoa > Arthropoda > Chilopoda > Scolopendromorpha > Scolopendridae > Rhysida > Rhysida immarginata. The sequence goes on along the minus strand of JAHWFO010078603.1, from coordinate 549,690 downwards.
AGAAATGAACGTTTCCAGCATAGACCACTAGATGGCAACAGGGTTGAGAGCAACGGCAGCCAATGAGGAGCGAGGCTCCGCGCATGGGCTGACGGGTAAGGCTAGAGGGGTATATAAGCGGGCAACTGTGGAGGGATAATAAAGTCCCAGAGGAGCTACCGTGTAGATGCTAGAACCTACGCAGCGATTCTCCTGTCATCATCTCCAAGATCTTCACCACAGTAAGTACCCTTTTTACCGTGTTTCAATCGCCTTTCCATCTTTAATCTTATTAGATAACTGACTCTCTCGGAGTGTTAGGTTACTGTCCGTGTCGTTTTTCCTTTTAATTTTGTTATGTTTAATTGTTAAATTATTAACATTGTAAGCCCTACTTATTATTGTTTAATTAAATTAGCTATTGCTTATTTACGCCACTGTCTTTGACCCTTTTTACTCTTGGTTTTTAATACATCACCTATTAAAAATATCACACTGTGCTGATAAGGTGAAACAAGATTATGCTCACATATAAACAGTGACAATCGCAAATGGGTATAGTTTCTCATAAACCTTAGCAAAAGTGGGCAGACTCGTAATTGGACGATAATTTGAAAAAGACATATGATCGCCCTTTTTAAATATAGGTATGACTTTTGATAGTTTTAACTCCTTAGGGAAAGTGCCCGTTACTAGCGACATACTGAATATATGAGGGAGTGGGTTTGACAGAAATTGATAAATTTTAATTTTAAAATGGAAATTTTTTAATATTGTTTTTGATACTCTTCTGAAAAATGTTTAATTTTTTTATTTTAGTTATCTTATTGGGAAATATTTTATATTTCATGTTTTTCTTTCTTAATGTTTTTTTTTTTTTCTTTTTACTTTTATTTCTTTATTTTATTTAATTATTTTATCTTGTAATATTTTTTTAGTAATTTTTTTTTTTTAATATTTTATCAATTATTTTTTATTTCTAGTATTTTGTTTAAAAATAAAATAAAGAAAGAAATCGATTTACGTATACTGTCTTTTTTCCTGATAGATGAGGTTTTATTCCTACCCTGGTACACTTTTTTCCTTCCTCAATATCAAGGAGCCTGCACAAAAGAAAGTAGGTCAATGCCTGAGGGTAACTAGACGGTGGGTTGACATGAGAAAGAATACATATAGCGATGATTGTTGATTGGTTTTAGATAAATGTTGAACTCTTACCTATCATTGTTTTTATTATTATTTACCAGAACACATTTATTTATGTTTTTATTATTATGGTATTTACCATTATTGTTTATGTCACTTACTATTTTTATTTTTTGTTTATTATATAGTTTAAGTTCAATTTTTATTGGTTTTTATTCTACACCCCGAATGTAGAGCCATGTCCTCTATTCTTGATGCAGCTCCTATAACTGAACTCTCCTTATTTATTTTCTCCTAACCTTCTGTTTTGGTTTACTTCCCCTCCCCCTATTGACAAGTTATGTTATTTTATTGGCCCATTGTTTTAAGCATGTCCAACAGTCATCAAAATCCCTTTTGCTTAACCAATGGGAGATACTCTTGGTAAATTGACCCCCTCCCCACCCATCTTGTCTATACAGGGTGATGTTAAAATTCATGTCAAAAAGGTTAGGGGTGATGGAATATGCGATTGTAAGCAAAAAAGTTCATATGACCGTGGGTCCGAATATGAACGATAACTTAGATATGAACAGAAATAAAAATGCTGCCGCTAAGATCAAAAAGTTAATAATTCACTTTCTACAACATCTAGGACGATGAAATTTGGGAGAATAATAGGGTACCTAAAATTGTGTATACCGTTAAAATGATCAAATTCCAACAAGTAATTTTAGAGTTATGTAGCCAAAATACTAACACGTGATGGTTAGTACTCACATGTGAGCACGTGTTGCGATGTTGAGTGCGTAACTCAGAAACTACTCGTTGGAATACGTTCAAATTTTAATGTATACACAGTTTTATGTACCCTATTATTTCTTCTAACTTCATTATCCTAGGTGTTACAGAAAGTGAGTTATTAACTTGTTGATCTTAGTGGCGGCATTTTTATTTCTAAAAATAAATGAGGAAACCACAGTGATACGGAAACAAAGCTATTTATTTGCCTTACGTGTTTCGACATATTGTCATCGTCAGAGGCTAACAGTGTTACAAAGAAATACAGAAAACGATGCCCCTATACAGGGTGTAACTAAAGGTGTGTTACAAACTTTGGGGAATGATAGAACTGGTCAAAATAAGCATTTTTTGTTCTATGAACATTGGTCCACAACTGCATCGTTTAAGAGTTATAGCCACTGTTCAAAATGACGTATTCAGCATCAATGCAGGCTTATGACACACCACTTTCTGAATTATGGTATGGTCATGTAAATTTTTAAAGTAACATGACCACACCATCACATTACCATGCAAGCAAATCCTGCACACTAAAAAATCTAACGTGTGTGATCGCATCCGGATATGGACTACACCCCTTTCTGAATTATGGTATGGTCATGTAAATTTTTAAAGTAACATGACCACACCATCACATTACCATGCAAGCAGATCCTGCACACTAAAAAATCTAACGTGTGTGATCGCATCCGGATATGGACTACACCTTTAACAAGTGCACTGACATGTTGTTAGTGTACGGTGCTGCAGACGGTAATGGAAGGGCTGCTTGTCGTCTGTACAGACGGCAGTTTCCACAATGTTTGCTCGGCTTGTGCGACGTCTACGAGCAATAGGAAGTGTAGCTGTGATGCGTGGAGAGCATGGTCGCGCTCGCACCCATCGTACCGCTCAATTCGAAGAAGCTGTGCTTCGTAGAGTTCACGAAAGACCAACATGTAGCACCCGTGCGCTTGCACACATCATGAACACAGATCACATGTCTGTTTGGCGAGTTCTGCATGACCAACTGTTTCATCCGTTTCGTATGCAACGAGTGCAAGCATTTGGGGCTGCTGACTTTGCACCACGTATGGCATTCTGCAGATGGTTTCTTGCACGTTGTAGAGAGGAACCAGCATTCCCACAGCAGGTGCTGTTCACTGATGAAGCAACCTTCACCAGGGAAGGCATTTTCAACAACCAGAATATCCATGTTTGGGACCGTATCAACCCACATGCCATTTCGACAAGGCGCTTCCAGCAACGATTTTCTGTCAACGTGTGGGCTGGTATTGTTGGCAGTCGCCTCATTGGGCCGTACATTCTCCCAGCTCGTATGAATGCACAAACCTACCTCGTCTTTCTTCAGGAGGTGCTGCCTGAACTGTTGGATGACATACCTCTTAACATCCGTCAAGTAATGTGGTTCCAACATGATGGTGCACCTCCACATTTCTCACAGCATGTCCGGGCCTTCCTCACTGATACGTTTAGCGATCGTTGGATTGTACGGGGTGGTCCAGTTACCTGGCGGCCACGATCACCAGACCTAACACTATTGGATTTCTTTGTGTGGGGCCACCTAAAGTCCCTGATGTACGAAACAATGGTTAATTCAGTGGAGGAACTCATCGCACGATTGGCTGTAGCAGCAGACAACATCAGGGACTCCCAGCAGATGCTGCAACGGGTGTCTTGCAACGTACAGCGACGAATGCAAGCCTGCATTGATGCTGAAGGGCGTCATTTTGAACAGTTGCTATAACTCTTAAACAATGCAGTTGTGGACCAATGTTCATAGAACAAAAAATGCTTATTTTGACCAGTTCTATCATTCCCCAAAGTTTGTAACACACCTTTAGTTACACCCTGTATATGTCCCCCTGGTTCGCAGACCTAATGGGAAGATCTTCCGTCTCGGCGATTTTGTGTGGATTGCTTCCGGTCTTCTAAATCTAACAGGAAGTCTGTGAGGCCGTCTCTTTCGAAAGCTGTTTGGTTGTTGAGGATAGTTTCGTTTGCCCGTTTAGCCCTCCTTATCTCCATTTCTTCGTGCATGAGGATTTTGTCTTTTTCTTTCCCTCTCCACAATATGTGTAAACAACCGCCATTGTCAGTCATCCTGTGTTTTGCAGTGATCAGGTGGTCTGCGAATGCCGATCTTCCATCTTTGTTGATCCACGCCCTGCGGTGTTCTCGAAATCTTTCGTAGAACGACCGGGACGTGGATCCAATGTAGAACGCTTCGCAGTCTGGGCACTGTAATTTATAGACCCCTGCTTGTTGGTATGGGTCTTCTCCTTGGTTCACTTTCGTTGGGTTGAGTATTCATTTGGAGTTATTACAGGTTCGGAACGCAATTCCTAATCCCTGTTCCCGAAAAATGTTGGCTAATCCGTAGGTGCCCTCACCAAAGTATGTGAAGATGGCATAGTCCTTTCTGTCTGTTTGTTGTGCTTGCTCCTTTTTGGCTATCACTCATCTCATTGCTTTGTAAACGTTGTCGATGATCCTTCGTGGGAACTTGTTCTCCTTTGCTAACCTATGTATTGTATTAATTTCGTGTTGTTGGTGATTGGATACGTTAGTGCTCTTCTGAATCCATGACTTATGGCCGCGGTGTTTTGTCTCCATGGGTGAGTGGAATCGTACGGAATTATGTTCACTGTCGTGGATTCCTTCCTGTTAATGCCGAATGTCATTTTCTTGTCTTGGTTCTTAGTTATTCTGAAGTCCAAAAAGTTGATTCCTCGGCATCATTTAAGTACACAAGACGAGACATTATTAAAGCAATAAACAGTATAAATACTTTTTATAAACGTATTGATAAAAATAAAATCAAAAAATATTAAAATCTTCAAGGCAATTTTTTTTCTTAATAATACATGCATCTTTTTGATTGTAATCTTTAATAACATTCGGCATTAAACTGTACATACGGATGCTCTTATAATAGATTAGGTGACAAGCAAAAGAATGCTTAACTCTTGGGATGTCATCACAATGCTCTGCATCTCTGTGTGTATGGAATAAATCTGTATTATGGTTTGTTTTCATTATAAAATTTACAATATTTATCTTCCTAAGCAATTTAAATACATATAGTTTTTGCAGGTCTAAAGTTTCATCATTCCGGATCTTTTGAAAATTGCTAACTATAGATTTTTGTAAAACTTATCTGAGTGGTTTTAGATAATGTTTATAAGTTCCTTCCCATATAACTGTCATATACTGTAAAATTGTGTATAACAGTCTAATTGTAACTGTAACAGCTTTAAGTCGCTGAAAGATATTGACAATGTGTGTTGGCTCCAATTTAGCTTACAATCTATAATAACACCAAGATATTTATAACTATCGACTTGTCTTATAATAGGATATATGAAATTTTTAAAATGAATACAGTCATTGATTATGACATTTAATATTTTTAATAGAATCATTATTTGGGTATAATCTATGTCTGATATAAGCATTTTTCTGAACATTTAATTGCCTTCCATTCACCTTTAGCAACTTTATAAATTCATCTCTTATATAGCTCCAAAACCAAGTCATCAGCAAAATCTTGAATGTGACCATTCCAATTTAGATTAAAATATCGTTTATATATAAAAGAAATAAAATACGGCCCAAAACCTTTCCTTGAGGGATACCAATTTTATTCCTTTCTGAAGTACTATACCGTAATCATCATCAATCTTTAATATTTGTTGCGGACATAATAAATAAGAAGAGAATCATGCATGTGTGAGACCTCTAATTCCATAATGTGGCCACTTTATAAGTAATTTACTCTGATTTACTGAATCAAATGCTTTTTTTTAAATTATAGAAAAACAGAAATATGGCAAAAAATAATTATCAAGTGAAGTCGTTAGTAATGAAACTAAATTATGGACTGCCATTTCGGTACTTTTATCTTTTTGAAAACAATATTGCTTACATGAAATTTTTATTAATAACCATAAATTTAACCATAATTTAAAAAGGAAGCAACAATGTGACATAAATCACAGTGAATTCATTTAACGCTGCCTCAAATAATCGCTTCGTCCCAAAAAGTTAACCAAAACATTTTGGTTAGCTTTTTGGGGGGAGGCCGTGGCCTGGTGGGCTTTCACTGAAACACAAGTTCAGTGAAGTTCAGTTACATCAGGCACGGCTAATCATTGGATGGGCGGCTCATCAGTGACTCAGGATCTTCAGAAATAGCAGAAACATAGAACTAAAAGGTGTCCCAAAATGAACTGACATTTTGAATTTGATGCCATTTTTTATGGTACAACTAGAGTAGAGATTTTTTATATTCTGTCATTATAAAAAATTGAGGATAAATTATGCAAAACTGCACAATCAAACAACATACAGAAATTGTAAACATTCACTTCAATAATGGTGAAATTTTACGAAAACTGACTGTTCGCAGTGAGGTGATGTGAATTGGCCGCCAAGATCATGTGACTTGACACTGTTAGCATTCTTTCTCTCGGTGAGGTTATCTTAAGGATAAAGTGTACATCAATAAACCACAAACTATTGAGGACCTCAAAGTTAAAATTCGACAGAGCGTTGCTGAAATTTCCCAGCAACGTTTTATGTCAACATATCATAATATGTTTGTCAGATGTTGAAAATTTCCTCAAAAGAGTGAATTTGTGATACCAAGGCCGAGGTCGTCATTGGTCAGATGTTTTGTATCACACATAGGTGCATTCGTAATGCACGATCTTTTTACTCCTAATCTCGTCACAAGTGCAAGCTCATTTCTTAGAGCTTTCTCTTTTCGGTGCATTTTATGCATGATAATGAACGGGTAGAGCGTAGAGAGTGTGACGGGACGTGTAGTATTTCATTAAATACCCCACATGACCCACCACTACATATATGCAGTTTAATGAGCATATCTGTGTTATTTAAAAAATTTTTTTAATTTATTACAAAGCAAAAAAGAATGGTTAAGGGGATAGAAATTAGCATAGGGAAAGAAGAAAATTTAGAAAAAGGATCCATATGTAATAGTGGGGCGAGTGTAGGAGAACGTGATTACGGGGGAAGATCATATTGAATTGGAAAACGGGAACAGAAGCAAATAGGAAGGAAGAGAGTATAGATCATCAGTACATTTATTATTAATCCTTTTGTTGGAAACGTAGAGTGCGAACTGACTCGACAAATCATAAAATGTTATAATAAATAAATCAGAAACAAGCTCTCTCAGTGAAATTATATAAAATGCGATACGCCTAGGAAACTAAGATAAAGAAAGTAGGCCTAAGACGCCTTTTGTTATGGGATTAGTAGAGAGAGAGTGGAGAACAATAAGCAAAGAGGAGGGAGCGGGATTGCCTAGGCAACGACCCGTAGGAATGGAATTCTGAGAAATAAAAAGCTGTAAACAAATTAAAAGGAAGTTCAAGTGAAAAGGAAAAAGAAAAAAAAAATTTCTTTTTGGGACTAAGAGTCGACACAATCAAGAAAGTCAGCAGTAGAGAAAGATGTGCTTGTTAAGTTCGATGATAATAGATAAGTCATTCTTAATTAGTAATGTCAGCGAAGTCGAACATTAATGTAAAATTTAAAGAAGAGCGACGGAAACTATAGCTGAGAGGTTATCGACAAAGATCACTGTAAAAGTAACAAGCCCACGATGATTGAGCCAGGAGAACCATAAAGAAAACGCCGGGCAAGAGAAGAAAGATTGAGATCGAGCCAGGACGCAAGAGACGACCCGCATGTTGAGTAACGGTGTACGGAAGGGAAGCGGACGTAAGTGACGCTGCTTGGCAACAGGTAACTGGGTTGCTTAGGGTACACAGCACCGGGGAAGGACTAGGCTCCTTAAGTGCTGGAGTACCAGACGTGCATAACCGACGTGTGCTATCCTTCACGGTGTGGACCCCCTTTGCAGCCGGGCTGGAGGCTAGAGGATGCGTGAGGATAGCAGGCCAAGCGTGTCTCGTTGCGTAGCACACCTTGAGAGACACGGGGACGAGGCAAACGGATCGACAGAGCCCGAGCCACGACCA
>JAHWFO010078603.1:443600-493079 GCA_023313115.1 Rhysida immarginata | reverse complement strand
ATCGTCGTTTCCACTGCAGGAAACACTGTTTAAATTCGTTTTTTGAACCACTGAAAGCTCCCGCGTCGAATTTTCCTTTATGGCGTCTGTCGTCTCAAATCTTTCTTTTGAGTGGTTTCTTCAGTTTGGGGAACAGAAAAAAGTTGACGGGGACCAAATCAGGTGAGTAAGGCGCTTGGGGAAGAACAGACGTCGAATTTCGGGCACAAAACTCACGGAACCTGAGGGCCGAATGCGCTGGGGCGTTGTCGTGATGGAGGAACCACGAATTTTCCCCCCAAATTTCAGGTAGCATCATCGAGGTGAAAAAACACCTTACGGCAAAATTATCGTAACTGGGAACTAAAAGCAATATCAGCAAACCGAAAACGAGAGTTTATCCAGCATATATAAAGGTTTCTAATGCCCTTTACCGGAATTCATTTGCAATACAACTCGCCTCGCAATTTAAACTGTTATGGAACTTTTTGAACAGACCTCGTATCATTAGAAGTCCATAATAATAGAGTGCTTAGCAAAGTAAAAACTGTAAAAATTACAGGGCGTAACTGGTTCGCTATGACACTCAGGAATGTTGTGGATGTCTTTGCATTTGGGTGTCAATCAACAAATCATATCAAGAGAACGACACTCTATACGATGATGCTTCGGGGGTCTTGACGAAGTCGCTCTTTTGGTTGGTTGGTTTATTAGAATTTTTGGCGTCGACTACTAAGGTCATTTTGCGCCCTTTGCACAAGTTATATCTGTACGCAGCCCAGGACAAACACAAACGTCCATGCCCACGGCGGGATTGGAACCCACGACAGGTAGACTCGAGAACTAGAAAGCCTACGCCCTAGCCCTCTCGGCCACCTAACCGGCTAAGTCGCTCTTTTAGTGTATTTTATTCGATGGTATGTGTCTTTTACAGATATTCTTTTTTATTATTTCAGGAACTTATGAAGACTGTTAAGAGGAGATACTGAGTGAATAAAAAGTCCAGGAACGGTCTGATATCTCTAAAAATACGTCTTGTCAAAAAAAAAAGAAAAAAAAATACGTGTAAAATATTTTCTGAGAGCTATTTAAAGGTGCAAAAATTGGCCCCTGCTCCTCTCGTAGAGGATAGGGTAGGGGGCAACTTTGAAACTTCAAATGGGAACCCCTATTTTCAGTGATATTTTCAGATTGTACACAACTTTTGAGAAATGTTTTATTCTTGGTGTTTTTTCAATTGACCCAACCGTTTAGGAGAGAGACACTGAAAATGTAGAACTTTAAAGTTTTGAACCAATTTTATCGATTAAGACAAAGATATAGAGGGTGGGTCTAAGAGACATTCCTATCTACTCTTTGATGGTCTTAAGAATCCGAAGTCAGAATTTCATAAATCCAAAATTTTTTAATACACATATGTAGATTCTGCCTCCATAGGACTGCTGTCCCTAGGACTGCTTGTGTACTTAAAAATTTATCTTCATCGATAAAATTTGAAATTTCAAAGTTTCCCCCTACCCTACCCCCTATGAGGTATGCAGGGGGTTAATTTTTACACCATTAAATGGCTTTCAAAAATATTTGACATGTATTTTTTCTTTTTTTGACAAAACTTATAATTTTCTAGATATTGAACCGTTCCGGGACTTTTTATTCACAAGGTATCTCCTCTTAATCGTCTTCATGAGTTCTTGAAATAATAGAAAAGAATATCTGTAAAAGACACATATCATCGAATAAAATACACTAAAAGAGCAGACTTTAACAAGATCCTTTAACAAGTTCCGAGAATTTTTATTCGCCCGGTATAATCTGCCTCTAAAGAGATAGAATCACGAGGAAGAGCAAGGAAGCACGTCTTTAAAAAGAAACCAAACATTCATATCTGCATCATTTTTTGCAGAAAATTAAACAGATAGTCAATTTATAAGACCCACCATCTAATATCACATTTGACCCCCTCTAGCCGCTATTTCTGCCCAAATTCATCGGGACATGGACCCCATAAGTTTTCTAAAAATGGTCTTCTTATTCCAGTGACGAAGACGATAGCTGTAACATGTTTGGAATAATTCTCTTACACGTTTCGATTTGTTTTTCTATGCAAAATCTTTTGTTATTCAATCTATTCTGTAACACAAGGACCTAACGAGATGAATGATTTCATGTATTTCAACCGATTTCTCAACTCCGGCAGATCGAAAGATTGGCGATTTCGATCCTTATCCGCCTCATGCCATAGATGCTTCATCAGATTCCAGATCTGGAGACTGTTACGATCCTGGCAGAAGACTCCTTTTCATGCTCATTGAACTAACCGGACACTAATCGAGCTTCATAGTATGGAACATTATCCTGTTGAAAATGTCCTTGTCCTGAAGGGTACATGGTGAGCATGAACGTGTGAACTTGGTGGACAACCTGAAAAATCTTTTTGCTGCGAAGATATAGTGATTGGCTGCGAAGAAAACTGCGGACCACATAATCAAGCATTTTGAGTATAGCCCATTCTTTGCATTTAGCGCGTATCTCCCAGGTGCGGCTTTCATCGCTTATTCTAAGAGGGTCGCTGAAGTCAAACGACGGAAAAGCGGTATTTATAGCGAAAATTAACGAGAAACAAACCAATCCGAGAAGAGTAAGTAAAGATACATTAACGGAAAGAGATGCAGGAGCCCTGATTGGTTAAAGTCGTCCACCAGTAGATTCGCGATGAATCACCATTCGGTCCCTTATCAGAATTAAGCAAATTATTCTGATTAGTTTGGATGATAGCCTTGCTTTCGTATGCGTCCAGAAGATGTTTTTTATTAACAGATTGTACAAGAGTGAGGTTTTCTAATTTGAAATCGTGACCAGTGTCCAAAGAATGTTTGGCAAATGTATGTTTAGCAAAATATTTTAAAACCTTAAAGTTATCTTCGTTTGACAGTTCGATTACGAATAGTTTGGATTTGGCTAACAAACTTAAAGATGTCCAATTAAAAATAATCAAATACTGGTGTCTTTTGATGTAGAGTCATTATTCCCTAATGTACCAATACCTGAAACGTTACAATTTTTACGTGATATATTGATCAACAACGGAGTCCAACCACATTTGATAGAAGAGTGGTTGACTTTAACTAGACTTTGCATCAACAATAATATCTTTCAATTTAAAAATCAATTTTACAAAATGAAAGGAGGTACCCCGATAGGATCATGCCTCAGTCCTATTTTATCAGAGATTTTTCTTAAAAACTTCGAGGACATTCTCAAAAATTCTAATTTTTATTTTCCTACAGTCTGCTATCGATATGTCGATGATGTTTTCGCCATATTCGATACCGATTTGTGCCATCTCCAAGATTTCGTTGATCATATTAATAGTTTTTACCCCGCTATTAAATTCACTTTTGAGGTTGAAAATGAACAAAAATTGCCTTTTTTGGATGTATTAATAGAAAGAAAAAATAATTCACTAGTGTTCGACGTATATAGAAAGCCGTCAAACAAATTAAATTATATTCCAGCAGATTCCAATCATCCTTGGAATCAAAAAGTCTCTGCTTTCGTGTTCATGATAGATCGTGCCATCAATCTACCTCTTGATGATATTACTTTCAAAAAAGAAATTTCTAAGATTAAGGCTATTTCTGCTAAAAATGGTTATAAGCCTAATAACATTGATGTTCTCGTTAGAAAGAGAAAATTTAGGAAAATGGTTTCCGATCTAACAACCTTAGTTAGAATCAGGGAAAAAAACTTCAAAACTATCACCCTACCTTATAATAAGTTCCTAGCTAAGGATTTGCAAAAAATTCTTAAATCACACATTTCTCTTAATTTCAGCAACCCAAATCAATTAAAAAATTTACTCGGAAACCCCAAGGACCAGACCATTTAAAATCAGGAATCTACGATATCAGTTGCTCGAATTATGAAAAACGTTATAAAGGACAAACGTTTAGGAAAATTTAGACCAGGTACAAGGAACATAAAGCACACAAGATTTGGAAGAGCCAGCCAGTCGGCCATTGCCAAACATTCTTTAGACACTGGTCACGATTTCAAATTAGAAAACCTCACTCTTAATCGACAATCGACAATCGCACAGTGAAGTGTACATTTGTTAGGATGGGACGAAAGCAGCGCTTTCACAAAGCTCATCCAACCAGAATAAACTCCAAAGGAAATACACTGAGGTAGTCAAGAAGCCTAACCAACCCAAGCGGTCTTCCATATTATACAAAACAGAAAATAAGATTGACGATTGTCAGAAACAAAATACAAACGAAATTAAAAAAACACAAGCAGAAAAAAGATTATCACATCTTCCAGTATTCCGGGAAAGAGACGTTGCTAATATTTTCAAAATTGACGTCAAGAACGTGCCTCGGTTTACGATACTTCGTATGCCAGTTCATATTCAATGAGTTCTTCAGTATTCCATTCACAAGTTTATTGTCGTGAGTCTTCATCTTCTGTATCATAATCAAAAGAAGATCCTGTATAAACTTTCCGATATGGGCCATGTTTAAATCCATGTGGATGGATTGGTTTTTCACTGTCCTTCTGTCCAGCTGAGCAATGGTCCTCAGGGTAACATCCTGGAATGACTGTAGTTCACTCCATCTGGCTTTACAGATAGTCGCCCACGCAGGCATGCCATAGAGGAGTATGGTCCGGATAATTGATTTGTACAGAAGTAGCTTGTTGTCAATGCTGAGGGCGCTGTTGCGACCCATGAGAGCTATGATACTGTACTTAGCCCTCTTCGCTTTGTTCAGAGCATAGGACATATGCCGGTTCCATGAGAGTCTTGAGTCAATGATAACTCCCAGATACTTGTAGTTGTCCACCCAGTCCAGTTTCTTATTGAACATAACAAGAGAATCTGGGGGATGCTTGAGCTTCCTATTGAGGTACAAAGCCTTGCACTTTCCGACGTTAAGGTTCAACTTCCAGAAGTTAAACCAGTCTTCGAACTGCTTCAAGGCGCACTGCAGCCGAGTGATAACGTGAGCCGGCTGGTGTGCCCATGTCATAATGGCAGTGTCATCCGCATAAAAATACAGATTACAATTATCGGGTTTCGGGAAATCATGTACAAAGTAATTAAATAGCACAGGCCCGAGGACAGAACCCTGAGGGACACCGGCCTTTACAACACGGGGTGTGGAAAGATCTTCTCCAACTTTGGCTTGATAGGATCTGCTGTCAAGAAAGGATTTCACCATCAAAATCAAATCGGCAGGGAACCCGTCTCTGATCATTTTGTAGACAAGGCCCTCACGCCACACCTGGTCAAAAGCTTTACTGACATCGAGAAATACCACCCCACAGTACCTAGAGAGGTTTAGGGGGGTGCTCAGGTCTTCAACGAGCCTCCATATCTGCATCGGACAAGAGTGGGCAGCACGAAAGCCAAACTGCTCTTCCCGAAAAAGGTCATTTGCTAGACAGTGGTCTTGGAATCTGACGAGAATCGTTTTCTCCAACACTTTGGACATCGTGGGTAGCAGGCTAATAGGTCGGTAACTTGCCGGAATTGCAGGATTTTGCCCCTGCTTGGGGTTATCAACACAATAGATTGCTTCCAAGCCACAGGGAAGTAAGAAAATTTCCAGCAAACGTTAATGATATTAGTGAGATAGTCAATAAAGTTCTTCGGGAGATTTATAAGGGCGTTAGTACTCACCTTGTCTTTTCCTGGAGCCTTCTTCTTTTTCAGTTTATTTATGATGGTGGCGACCTCTCCAGCCTCGATGCTGTTCTTCGTTAAATGCTGTGGGACTTCATCAAAGTTGACAATACCTTCTTCCAGACGCTGAGACATGATTTGGCTCTCGGGCTTATCGTTGGTAGGAGTAACAAACTGCATTTCCGGTGAATATGCAATGACTTGGGCCTTGTCCTGATCAGTTTGCACATAGTCACCTTGTGGTGTGCGGAGTGGAGGAAGCGTAACATTCTTCTTCTTCTGTAAAGCTCTGCCCATACTCCAAATGGAATTGTCCCGAGCCGACAAGCTTTTGAGTTTTTCATTCCATCTAGCGTCGCGAAGCTCATTTATCTCCTCTTGAACTCTTCGCACTAACCTGTTGTACTTGGTTTTGAGCCAAGGTTCACGATAACGTTGCCATAGTCTACGGGTCCTGTTTCTTTCAGCAATTAGGCGTTGGATTCCAGGAGTGAGTTGGATTCGATGAGAAGGTTTATTCTCTGATGGATACTTACTAGCTTCTATTGCACTGTTAATACATCTGGTGATGTCATCAACAAGTTGATCGATGTCCTCTGTACAATAAGCAACATCGGGATGGTAGCCATAGTGTTTAAGAATATCTGTTCAGAGGGGGAAGCAAAATAATATAATATTTAAGGGGTGATACTTTAAAGGAAACCCTGAAACTTAAGAATGAACGTGGCTCGTTAAAACACTTTTATTTTGTTTTAAAAAATGCAATATTTATTTATAAAATATCAAAAATATTCTATACAAAAGAATGTTCTATACAATATGGTTAATGAGGAATAGGCATTGCGACCTCAATTACAAAAGAGAAATTAAATATTTCTCGGAATACAATAAAGAAATACTTGCATGTACGTTAGATACAGCAAAACACTGTATCGAGAAATATTGAATCGCTACATAAGTGAATTAACTTTAAATATAAAAAAGAATTGAGACAGACCACTTCCTTATAATTAATACGGAAAAGAAATTTCAAATTCCCATTAAATGTCTAAAGAAAGACTGAGAAATGATAATCAATTATTAATGGGGAATAAAAGATGAAATTGTGCAACATGGCGTCCCTTATGCGCGTTATTGTTGAAATAGCATTAAAAGAAATTTCATTATTACCTTATGGGGTAATCCGCAAAACAATGCTGCTCGATAAAGAATCATGGCTGCCGCGCGAAAGTGAGAAATTCAATAAACTAAACATCAAACGGCAGGGCAGAAGTAATTCGCAGAGCATTGGAATAAAAATGATAAATAGAATAAGAACGCCATGCTGCAGGCAAGGAATGACGTGGAGGACCAGAAGGAGGGACGACTGGTCAAGCCAGTGGCTGGAAGTGGTCTGTCTGAAATTAAAAAAAATCAGTAACCACGGAAGGAACATCAACAATAGTGGGACACACATCCTCGTGCTCACGAAAATTATTCGCGAGGGACAACTAGCTGCAGACAGTGATATTCACGTGGAGATTTTTAATTAACGTTTATTAAAACAATACATACTCAACAATCACTGTCTGCAAAAAAAGTAAAAAAAAAACTTAAAAGAATGGAAAAAAATAGAAACTTAAATTATATCTATTTTTTACATAAAAAATCTTAGTTTTCCCGAACAATATCCTTGTAGAGCTTCCAGTCTTGATGATGTACGAGTTCCTCTCGGAAATTTATGTCAACATTGTCAAAGTTCAACGCCACAGGCTTGTGGTCAGAAGAAAGGTCATCAATCGTGAAGATATTGTACGGTTTGAAGAAACCCTTCAAGAGCGAGATGTCCAAAACGTCACTACTAGGGGAGTGGTCGCAGTAGTAGGTGTCCTCCACAGGTCCAGCAGCGATGATATCATCTCTACCTTGTATGTACCTATAGAGAATCATGGCGTTGTAATTCTGCGTTCTGGAGTTCCAGCTTGGGTGTTTGGCATTTAGGTCACCAGCCAGGATGACTGGAGTGTCACCACTGAAGAGTTCATCAAGCTCGCAAATGTCAAGATAATGTTTAGGTGAATTGTAGAGCGCCACGAACTTCACTTCACCACAGGAGACGTCATTGATAATGATGGAGGCCGATTCCATACCTGCATAAGACTTGGATACTAATTCTTGCTGTTGAATTCCCTTCTTAATGATGATCGCAGCGCCCCCAGACGCACATCTTGCAGCATTTGAAGCCATTCGATCCTTACGGTACACACAATAGCCAGGTAGCTTGAAGTCTTGGCTTGGTTTGAGGTGGGTTTCACAGAGGAAAGCAACGTCGATTTCTTTCTTTATCAGAAATTTGTGAAACTCGATACGCTTTCGGGGAATGCCCCTAGCGTTCCATATCACGCACCGAAGTTCACCTTTGTTGATTACAGAATAACGTTGTGCAGCCATACTAAAATTAGTTGGTCGTAAGGAGCCCACTCAACTGTGGGTAACTTTTGCCTAGATTAGAAAACAGATGAAAGATACGTCCTAATTGTTTATACATACCTGGTAGGTCGTTGATGTTGAGGCCTTTATCTTCCGGCGTAGACACAGCGGCAGTATAGGATTTGCCTGCTGTCACTTTAGAACTAGACATCCTTTGAACCTGGGGGTATTTTGGACATTTCGTGTAGCTTGATGTGTGCTGTCCACCACATCTGATGCACTTTGGGGGGCCTTGTCCTTTGATCTTGGGGCAATCTCTTGACATTTATTACAACGAGGATCTTCCGTGCAGCCCATGGATACGTGTCCGAAGCGCAGCCAGTTGTAACATTGTAGTGGCTTCTTGTTCCCTCGAAAGGCCTCCGCTGATACTACCAGCAGCCCAATTCGTGTTATGTTTTTCAATGACTGGTTGTGTTCGGTGTTCGGGAGTAGAACCAAAACCATCAGCATATCAATGGATCCTTTGGCCTTCCTCAATCGAATCACCTTTTCCGGGAAGTAGTTGGCTCTTTTTAGGTCTTCTTGGAAGTCATCGAGGGCATACGTAACATCCACATTACGAATTACGTATTTCAAGACCTTCTCCGACTTCAGTTGATGATGTTGAATTTTTAAAATATTATCAGGCTTAATTCCAGAGACTAACCTGTTGTGTGTTTCTTCATCTTCACATTTAACCTTGACGGTTTCAGCTCTGCCCGTATGAACGGTGATCTTTTCCACTGGAACATGCTTCTCGAGCTCAGTTAAAATCGTCTTAAACGGGACGCCATGAGTCCGCACGATAATTGGCGGTACATACCTCTTCGTGATCCTATGGTCTTTATTAGCCGAGCGACCTTGTACATTCTTCGGATTCCTCATTCTAGTCGCGCTGACGACTTCTTCGTTTACTCTGGAGACGGTCTTTAAGTTATCGACCCTCGTGCCTTTTCTGAATTTTTTCTTAGCAACACCAATCCAGGGACTGCTATCCACTTCTTCATCGGTTCCATCAGAGTGACTTCTCTTATAGCCACCGTTTGTCGAGCAGTCACTATTTTCAATTATATCCATAGACTCTAAACTTTTAGCACAGGCAATATTATTAAAAACATTACTTACCTTGCTGTTATTAATAGGTGTATCTTCCTTGGAGTTACCTGCCTTCGAAGTCCCGGAGCATTTCCCAAAGGCTTCCTTCAGTTCGCTTATCTTTTCAATGACATCTCTACGAGAGTCCTTGATTTCCTTGTTGATAACTTCGAACTTCTCTTCAAAACGTTTATGTAGAGATTCGACTTTTTTTTCCAGTGCCCTATACTTGGCATTTATTTCATCCCGGAGAGCTTCTAACATTTCGTTGAACACTAGGTCAAAAGCAGCAAACCTAGCATCCAAGCAGGCATCCCGGTAGGCCTTTTCGCAGGACACAGTTTTACCATCTGCCACTAGCAATGGCACATTAGCTGACTCCAACGTGGTTAATTTGGACGAAGCCATCATAATCCTAAAATATAATTGTATAGAACCAGGGGGGGAGTAACCTCGCAGCTAGGTGTGTGCTAAAGAAGTTGTCCTAAGAAGGACGCACCTAGCTTTAAGGAAAAAAGAAAACAAAAGTTAATTCTACGCGAGGGACCCACTCGTGAATGATTAGAATAATAATAGATGATATGAAAAGTCCTTAGCTAGGTTTGCGAGGAAATTAATCCCAACGCCAGGGACCCAGAAGGATAATGAGCGTCTTGATGTACTGGTTTACGGGAATATTAATTCCAACGCCAGGGACCAGCACATAATTAGTAACAGAAGGTGAATATCGCCCTGAAAAGGACGCACCGTGAAATGAGAGTAATGAAATGATACCTGAAAAGAGAGTAGAGGTGATACCTTGAAGAGTAGTCATGTGTCCTGTCCTCCATATATGCCCGAGGTACAATCTGTTAATAAAAAACATCTTTTGGACGCATACGAAAGCATGGCTATCATCCAAACTAATCAGAATAATTTGCTTAATTCTGATAAGGGACCGAATGATGATTCATCACCAATCTACTGGTGGACGACTTTAACCAATCAGGGCTCCTGCATCTCTTTCCGTTAATGTATCTTTACTTACTCTTCTCGGATTGGTTTGTTTCTCGTTAATTTTCGCTATAAATACCGTTTTTCCGTCGTCTGACTTCAGTCACTCATTCTACCACTCGACGGACGACGACGTACCTATTGCAGACTGGACGACTTTCAGTGCATCAGTGGATTTTCCAAGAGGACTAAAAAGGTAGGACTTTTTTTAAGTCATTTATACTGAGTCGTTTTGAGTAGGTGCGTCCTTCTAAGGACGGCAAAACCCAGCACCACACCTGCTTCATGATGACATCAGGCACTGTTAAGTATGCTGATGGTAAAGTGTTACCTTGTGACCTGGCCTACAAAGATGCGTGTAAGGATCCGAGATTTCTGGCATTTGACATTATTATCAACGGACAACTTGAGGCATTACGTACTGAACTGAACAGCAAATATTTAGAGTTAGAATCAAGAGTGGAAGCGCTGTCTAAGGAACTTGGTAGCAAAATTGATAGTTTAAAAAGTGATATTAAGAGTGCTAGTTTAGAGACTGTCAATGGCTTTGCTAACCTTGGCAATATTATCAAGGAGTTTATGGGTTCTCCCATTACTTCTGATTCGCCCATGATAGTGGTAAATCCTGATGCAACACATAATAATGAAAATGTTTCTACTTGCCTGGAAGCAGTCGACGAAGGAAACTCCTCAATACGAACTAGCGTCAAAAGAAGGCACGAAAATGATTCTGCTGACAGTGATGGAGGTAACTGGCGTATTGCGCAGAATAAAAGAAACAAAGGTGGTGTTAGGATAGACAACATTCAGTCTACTGTCGATGTCAAAAATGGTGTTTCTGTAGCCATACGAGGTAACAAAGCCAAACTTGGTTATTCCCAAAGCAATGCCACCCATGGAAAGGGAGCTATTTACATTCCTCCGATTATTATTCGTCATCACGGAAAACCAATCAAGGAAATTCTAGAGGAAATCACAAAACATGTGTCTTTAGATAAAATCATCTGCCACACTGGTCGCAAGGACACCATTAAAATTAAGTGTCTTGATGAGGATACGCACAAAATTCTAGTATCTGGAGTAAAGAATAACGATGTGCTAAAAATCCAGCATCATCAGCTCAAATCAGAAAAGCTGCTGAAATACGTTGTCCGAAATGTTGACACAACGTATGACCTGGAAGACTTTTGTGAAGATCTCAGGAAGGCAAATTATTATCCTGAAAAGGCAATCAGGCTGAAAAAAGCTAACGGTTCCGTTGAAATGCCACTGGTGTTAGTTCTACTCCAAAACACTGAGCACAATAAGTCATTTTTGAGTTTAAAGCGTGTTGGTCCCCTTGCTGTAATTGTTGAATTGTTTAGAGGCAACAAAAGGCCCTTACAATGTTACAACTGTTTACGTTTTGGCCACGTCTCCCAAGGTTGCACCGAATCGCCTAGATGTAACAAGTGCGCAGGTGACCATCAGTCGAGGGACTGTACAAATGTAAAGGGTAAAGACCCCCCTAAATGCATTCGTTGTGATGGTCAGCATACTTCAAGTTACACCAAGTGTCCGAAATATCCCCAAGTCAAAAGGATCAAAACCACTAAAGTAGTTGATGGCAGAACCTATGCTTCAGTCGCATCCAGCTCTTCTCATTCAGATGCGGTCGATCCAATCCAATTGCGTAGCATTTATAGGAGTCTGGGTAACCTTCTTAACCTCTGTAAGGAAAGTGGCAACGTACTGCCACAGGCTGCGTCCCACGAAATCAAGAACTGACCATGGACAGACACCGCTACAGAACAATTACCCACGGAAAGCTTCGTTGCAATATATGGAACGCCAGGGGAATCTATCGGAAGCGCATCGAATATTACAATTTCATCATTAATTGGAATATTGACATAGCTTTCGTGTGTGAGACGCACCTGAGATCAACTCAAGCTTTTAACTTGCCGGGTTATCATGTTTATCGAAAGGATCGACCTCTGGGTAGCAACGCCAGTCAAGCATTTGGTGGAGCAGCTATCATTGTCAAAGATGGCATTGATCATCGTGAGACTGTCACTCCGAATTATGTAGGAATGGAAGCTGTTTCCGTGATAATAAATGACGCCGACGCAGGTGAAATTAAATTCACCTCTTTGTATAATTCTCCTAGGCACAAGCTTGGACCGTGCGAGCTTGATGAGCTGCTCTCTGGGCCCATTCCAGTGGTTATGGCGGGAGACTTTAATGCTAAGCACCCTACATGGAACTCCAAATGCTCCAACCAAAATGGCAATATCCTCTATGGATATACTCTAAACGAGATTGACACCTTTGTTGCTGGACCCCTTGATGACACATACTACTGCGACCATTCTCCTGTCAGCGACGTGCTGGACGTTGTAGTTCTTAAAGGTTTCTTTAAGCCCTATAATATTTTCACAGTCGACGACTTATCCTCTGACCACCGTCCAGTGATGCTTATCTTTGAGGGCTTAAACATCGATGTAAAGATTGGGCTTCGCTCCAAACAAGACTGGAAACTCTTCAGGGATATCCTTAGAGAAAACAGCATTCCATATAAGGAGGTTATTGACAACGAGGATATTAATGCAAATATCAATTCTATTACTCGTGTTATCAATGATGCTACGGCTTCCAGTACTTTCACTACTGATCGAAAGCGTCCTGAACATCTCGACCTCCCTACATACATCAGGCGTCTCATACTTGAAAGTTGGTTGGTTGGTTGGTTTATTAGAAACTTGGCGTCGACTACTAAGGTCATTTTGCGCCTTTTACACAAGTTATAACAGTACGCAGCCCGGGACAAACACAAACATCCATGCCCACGGCGGGATTCGAACCCAAGACCAGGCGGACTCGAGTACTAGAAAGCCTACGCCCTAGTCCTCTCGGCCACCTGGCCGGCCATACTTGAAAGAAATTCCTATAGAAGGTTATGGCAGCGTAAACGACTTCCCTTCTTTAAGACGAAATACAACAGGCTAGCTCGAAAGGTCCAGGAAGAGGTTAAATCTTTACGTAATCAAAGATGGAGCGAAAAGCTAAAGGCCCTGTCAGTCCAGGACAACTCGCTCTGGGGTACTGTAAGGGCTCTAAAAGGAAACAGACCCATCAACTTACCACCGCTGCTTACCGTAAATGGCAATGCTGTCACGGGCGACCAAAATAAAGCTCAACTGATCGCCGAATCCCTGATTAAGCAATTTACCACTCCTGGTGAGAACAACCCGGATAATTTCCCAAATATTCGTCTTGTAAACGATGGATGTATCGCATACGAGCTCACTCATCGTATTTCTACCTGTGAGGACACTATTGGTGTTCAGGAAATCTCCGATGTCATCAAGCATCTTAAAAGCAGGAAAGCAGCAGGTATCGATTTCATCACTAATAGCACTCTCAAGAACTTACCTCCTAATGTTGTTGCGACTATTACCAGGGCCATGAATGACTGCTGGAGACATGGTTACTTTCCTGTCAAATGGAAAGAGTCTGTAATCGTTACCATACCGAAGCCTGGTCTAAACCCTGCTCTTCCTGTCAGCTATAGGCCTATAAGCTTGTTACCTATGCTATCAAAAGTGTTTGAACGCACCATTCTTAAGAGATTTAACGACTTCTGTGTGGCTAACAATCTTGTTCGTGAAGAGCAATTCGGCTTTCGACCAGGTCACTCCTGCCAACTCCAGATCTGGAGGCTTGTTGCAGATTTAAACACTCCTCTTAACTGCGCTAAATATGGTGGTCTTGTGTTTTTGGATGTCGGAAAAGCTTTTGATCAGGTTTGGCACGAAGGCCTAATACACAAAATGATTACTTGTGGATTTCCGGACGATCTTATTGCCTTGATTAGATCCTTTCTGTCGAACAGGATATTTCGAGTAAAGGTTGGCTGCTCCTTGTCAAACCCGTGTGACGTCAAAGCTGGTGTTCCCCAGGGTTCTGTTCTTGGCCCTGCACTCTTCAACTTTTTCATCCATGACTTCCCAACATTTACAAAATGCAAGCTGTATCTGTTCGCTGACGACGCGTCCATCATGACCACTGCTCGCGTTCCCGCCCATGTCATATCTCGATTGCAGAATGCCTTACATAAGTGCGAGAAATGGTTTGCTAAGTGGAGACTCAAACTAAACGTCGACAAGTGCAAAGCTATGTTTATTACCAAGAAACTTCGGAAACCCCCGAAGCCTCTCCTTCTTTCGGTTAGAGAGCTCGAATGGGTGAAGAATTACAAATACCTCGGAGTGGTGATAGATGCTAAGCTAAATTGGGGTGACCACGTCTCCTATGCTATCAATAAGGCTAAGAAGGCAAAGTTCAGCCTGGTCGCCCTCCTGGGGCGAGACAGCGTTCTTGGAATAGATAGCAAACTTTTGCTATATAAAATGGTAATCCGGACCATTCTGTTATATGGTATGCCTGCCTGGGCCACAATATGTAAGTCCAGATGGAAGGACCTCCAAACTTTCCAAAATGTTACCTTGAGGACCATTGCTCAACTTGACAGGAGAGTTGCAACAAATACTTCTATTGCCGACGATTTTGAGATACCTCCCATTGGAAATCACGTCCAGGAATTGATGAAAAAGCTGCTTCCGAAGATGAAGGACCATCCCAATCCTCTGGTTGCAGGTATTCTTGAGCACCCGCTTACCTTCAGAAGCCTTCTTAGACATCGCAGGCCACGTCACCTCCTGGACATCAATTTCGACGACATCCAAAAGGCGATATTTCCCGAATATTGGATCTCCTAGCTCCTCGTGTCCCTTGTCCCTCGTCAATCAACAATCAACACTATCGTCCTGATAGGAAATGACTCCATCTTATCCTCTGGATGACTTAACTAGGTTTCATCTGGCTTCTTGCCTAGTTCAGTGTACTTCCCGTGGTTACTTTCTGGACGAGTATGGCAGTGAAAGCGTTGCTTTCGGACCACTCGTTTCGTTTTATCTGCACTGTTCGATTGTCGATTGTCTGACTTCAGTTCACTTTCATCAGAGTGGATTCACAGAGTCAAGGATTCTTGCCAAAGATGAAAGCAGTGCTTTCGAAATGCGCGTATCCAGTTTGCATTTTTCTGTTATTCGTTGTGGTTAAAGAGTTTTCTTTCATTTATTATAGTAATAATTATCCACATAATATTTTTTCCTTGGTTTTAAGACATCACTATAGTGTTTTTCTACCATTAGTATTATCAAAGCTCTAGATGTAATTAATAGGTATATTCTTAGGCTATGCCTCTACTCCATATAGATTTTTTTTCCAGAATGGAAGGTTTTGGCAAAGAACTGACATTGGAAATTTTTTTCGTTGGTTTCATGGAAAATTAAATCTGTGTCTTGGTTTTCGTTTGGATGTACGGCTAAGGACCTACAGAGATGCTAATAGACATTTTGGTACCCCCATTAATTAAAATTTTTGTTGTCAATTTTACTCAACTGATAAACGATATGGAGGATAAAAAATCAAAATTAGACAGTTACTGAGCAGAAAAATGCTAAAAATGTTACGAGTCATGTTGATAACAAACTGAATAAAAATTCATTAACCAAATTTTGTTTATTTTATTCACAATTAACTCCACGTTTTAAGTAAAAGTTTGTATGCAAAGCTTTTTTAATAATATTATAACACTTTTTATTATTGTTGGGAATTGTTGACTTGTGGAAAATCCTGATATTAAGAATACTTCTTACCCAACGTAATAAATGTATTGGAAATATTCAAATACTGTCATATTTTTTGGAAGTGAAATAGAGAGGGGGTGGGGTGTTATTATATTAATTTTATTTTTTCCTAAAATGTGAAGAAGCTGGGATGAAGATCAGTGTGGCTACAACCGAGGTTCTGGTCCTTTCAAGAGAGCCTGCTCAGTGTGCTCTCTATGTTGGGGGAACCTCATTGAGACAGGTGGAGAAATTCAAGTATCTCGGGATTGCATTCACGAGTGATGGACGGCAGGAGAAAGAATCAAATGCTCAGATCGGTGCAGCAAGCTGTGTCAGACGTGAACTGTGGCGCTGAGTTCTATGAGTTGTGCTAGCTTCCCCGAATAGCATATTCTTGCAACAGAATTTACGCACAACTGCGTTCTGTGGCTCCTTTTATTTATCTAAACAGGGGAGGAAGACTAAAACCCCTTCTTGGTGGAAGCAGGACTCGAAACTCGCAGCCCACTGGCGAATCCCGGCAAGCTTCCGCATTCACCTCCGCAACACGTGACCCAGGATATACACGGTGCATTCTGTAGTGCTCCACTTGTTACTCTTCTCAATACCAGCAATCATCAAGCTCCCTGCTCAGTCTCGTTATATTCATAAATCAT
Source organism: Rhysida immarginata (assembly GCA_023313115.1). Classification (NCBI taxonomy): domain Eukaryota; kingdom Metazoa; phylum Arthropoda; class Chilopoda; order Scolopendromorpha; family Scolopendridae; genus Rhysida; species Rhysida immarginata. The sequence continues at coordinate 476,544 of JAHWFO010078603.1, read as the reverse complement.
GTAAAAGGAACTAATATTTAATCTCATATTTCTACTTTACAAGGAGCAGTTTCATCACATCGTTACAAAAGGAGAATATACGGATTTTCTTTAGATTAACGTTCGCAAAGTCTAAACGCAAATGTTGGACAGGGCCCCGACGTCACGTGAATTCCGGCGGGAGGATTTTAAAAAAAAAGCACGTTCTCGGAAACCCAGTTAGCGTTCGCAACACTTGACGGCTTCCTACGTCGTAATAAATAGAAAAGGTAACTCACTAAAAGTCCCGTAACTTGACATGTTACCAGATTTACTGCTTGGCTATACAAATGCATGCTGACACGTCGAACATCATTTGTGAGCATCGTCGCTTCCATGCGGCGCCGATCGGTCAATGATCCGCTTCGACTACTTTCGTCTCTCGTCTGATTTGCTATCCCTCTCATTAGTTAAACCAACTTACATACTTCATACTATTCTTATAAAACTTATAATCAGCAAAACAGATAAATGAATGAAACGTAAACATAATTAAATAACGAACAGTTATCCCAGCGTGCGCTTTATTCCCGGGTGTTCGAAATTCCTGTGTGCTTTATTCCCAGGAAGCACGTCTGTATTGCTCAAAAGCCAACGCTGGAATACCAAAAACTTTCTTACAGAACAAAAACTCAACAAGCGCAACAAACAAAACATTACTACACAAAACATTTTTTCTCCGAAAAATTCACACGCAACAATGCTCTATTGGAGGCCGCGACGACCCTCTAGAAAATCGACGCTAACAATCGCAGCCACCAACAGAGCCCACACACAGAACATTCACACTCCGTACAACAATTAAACGATCAAAAACACTTACAATAATACCGATAACCAAAAAGGAGAAAAAAAATAATAAATCCTTTAAGCAATTTTTACTAGCGTATTACTCAAACAAAATAAATTACCCTGTATGCACTAAATCACTTCAAATCACCGCTACAATTTAAACAAAAGACTACCACTACTATCGTTTTTCACTCCATTCCCTAAACCAGCAATAAACTTCCTAACACCCCCGGTAAAACCTCTTAATTATCTAGAACCCACCCAAGATAAAAAGAGTAGAAGGTAGCGCAACTTCGTATCTTTCCTGAGAGAAACTGTTCGGCCAATCAGCATGTGACTTCAGTGTTTGCTGGAGCAGACGGCTCTTCTACTCTTTTTATCTTGTCTTCTGCATCTTTGGATCGTTTTTCTTTAGAAAAATTATTTATTGTCCGGAAAATAGGATAAATATTGATCAATTGTGTATTCTAAATAACAATAATTATCTGAATTAAATCATTAATTAGCAAGATGTCTAAATGTGCTATTTTTAATTGTCAAAATACCAGCAAAATTAAAAATAATAACATACATTTCTTCAAATTTCCATCAGATAAGAACTTAGTTAAAATTTGGTGCCAAAAATGCAAACGATCAGACAAAATTAATGAAAAGCACGAAAGAATTTGTTCTATACATTTCACAGAGGATGGCATAGAAAATTTAATCGCATATAAAATCGGTAATTTTCGACCAATATTAAAAAATGGAGCTATTACATCTAAATATTTACAAAATGAGAATGAAGTATCAGTAAGAGAACTCAGGTACCAAAAACGAGAAATAAGATTAAGAGCTGTAAGACACCTGAAGGATTTGTCACCAAGAATAAAGGTAACAGTAATATACTAACTATCTATTTGTAAAGAATTGCACGAAACGTTAAAATCATTGTTTTTATTGAATATCAATACATTTGAAAAAAAAAAAATTATAAGTCCATCTTGAATAAATAAAAATTAATCAATGTTTAATGCTTATCAGATTTTATTTATTTTATTTATTTATTTACTTTAGCCACTGAGATAGCCAGTGAAATCAGTAAAGGTAAGGAAAATATCATCAAAAATCAAAGTGAAACAAAATAAAAATAATTTGAAAATGGTGTAAGGAGGCTTTTCCATAGGACAGCTTCCGTATCCACGGTGGCTTAGCGGTTATAGCATCGAGACGATAACCAGAAGGTCTCTGTTTCGAGTCCAGGCCGTACTATTCTTCTCTATTTAAAATAAATATAACATAAAAAGTAAACAATACAATATAAATAAAAGTAACATCAAAAATAGAATAAAGGGAAGTAATCAAATAAAGTGAAACAAAATAAAAATAATATTTTGAAAATGGTCTTAGGAGGATTTATTTTTATGCCATACCTCTAGATATTAATAATTAAATACAGAAAATAGTTAAGAAAATATCACGGCCATAGGATGTGTTTGATAGTTACAGCTTCCATATCCATGGTGGCTTAGGAGTTATAGCATCAGGACAGTAACCCAAATGTCTCAGTTTCAAGTCCAGGCCATGAAATTTTTCTGTACTATTTTTCTCTATTTAGAATAAATATAACAATATAAATAATGGAAAAGAATAAAAAAAAAGTAAACAATGCATTGTTAATAAGCGTTATGTTCAAAATAAAATTAGAAAAAATGATATAATTGGACAAGAATAGCAAAAAACTTTGATAATAACGAAAAAACTAAAAGTGAACAAAGAAAGGAAAAGGACTAAATAAAAAAAAAGTTAAATTTACGAAAAAAAATTAAATAACAATAGAATCCCTCGCCACCGGAAAAGCCTCACCTAAAAGGAAAAAAAACTGAAGAATAAGGACTTACACAAATTACAATATAAAAAAAATATTAACAAATAAGATCAATTACTAAAAAAAAATCAAACACAAGGGAGTCAAGTAAAGAACAATTACGGTAAACAGGACTGACAAGAACAATTTAGACAAAAAAACCAATAACAGAGGCTCTCACGGAAGCGGTTGAAAATTAAAACACAAAGAGAACTGACAGGCCAGTGAAGACTAAAAAGGCACATAAAAAAAAGAAAAAATGGTTTAATAAATAAAGCAAACATCCAAAAAAAATTTAAAAAACTTCAATTGACATCTAAGTAGATTTCATAGTCGGCAAAATTGATTAAGCAGAAGAATCTCAGGTTAGACAAATCAAACGGCGGTTCAAGATGGATGATACATCACGTGATTCAACGTGCTAAAGAACTTCTTATATAAGAACAAAATTATAACTTGCATTAGCTCGAGAATCTGGTGGGGATGAGTCTAGTCTTATCACAATCCAGAGAAACGTTCCTGAGAAATTTTACCAACATCATAGCAAATGGTTCACACGGGCAGATACTATGCTCAGGATGAAAGGCAAAAATATGCTTGATTGAAATAAACAACAGTTTATTGTAAAAGTTACTCACGATGATTAAGACTCCTTCTGATTACAACGAGGGAAATTCCCCGCTCCGTTGTAAATAAAAAATGGCATTTATTAACTCTGGAACGCGAAGACTCCTTCTTCTGATGAAAGATCCAGGATAATGTTCATCAACCACGCAAAAAAAAGAAACAACATGCCGAAGCAAACGACCATAAGTTGTGGCAAATGTTGGTAAATCATTGACCCATGACTACCCTTGCTTTATCCCGACGTTGGGGACGAAGGGAAAATTTTTCCAGCAATGCGCGCATACATGAGGCAACTGTCCCTGAGCGATGTCACTTCCACCAACTCAGTTCAACAACTCTAAACATTCCCTTCAACCCATGGTGAAACAAAACTGAAAGCCGACTCCCATATCTTAGAAGTCGACACCACCAAGGGCAAGAGCAAGACATCCTATTTTTCACCAAAAACTCTAATGCCTCAAAAAACTAAAACCGAGCGCACGCGGACTTGTCCCGAGCGACGAATGAAATGCGTCATAATAAACCCAAGCGATAACAATAAAAAAAAGTAATTAACGCGAAGATTAGCCAAAAAGCAACAATCGCGAGTCTAAAGAAATGAAAGAGAATAATAAAAGACATTAATATTTGATAAAAATTTTTTTTTTACCTATAAGCAGAGAAACAAAAGTAAAGTTAAGGTTTCATTTTGGTACGCAACATTGGGTGCTTCTAAAAACTCTCTCCAGTAGCGTTCATGGTCAACGCGAGCACTGCATCTAAAAATGACAGAGCGCTCATCACTGGTGCCTCTAATAACTCCGCGATCTCATTGTTGTGTTGGGAACGCTCAAGATCAAAGTGATCTTATTTCCATCCTGATCATTTCGCTTTGCCTCACTTACTTTCACTACTTTCGCAATAATGGCCGACAGTGAAAGCATATCCCACCTCGAAGTTTTTCCCAATGTGGTTTATAGTTTTGTAATGAATCTGAAGGCACAGAAGAGGCTATGATACACGGTAGGGGCGAAGGAACTGAAGATAAAAGCGAAGATTATTTTATACAGTGGTGGACAAAACTTTAAGACCGCTGAATATTTTGTACAGAATGAAATAAATACAAGTGGGGTCAAATAAATAAGGTATTTTTTAATACCTTGATAGGTCAAGAATTAACACAAAAAATTTCAGCTAATTGCCTTTAGTACTTTTGATGATATTAACATTCATCCGTTCTGAATGCTTAATTCAGTGGACATAACTTTAAGACCCAGCACCTTTAATTTAATGGTAGAAGCCAATTTGCATGTTAAACTTTTTATGCTATTTAAGCAAAGCATTTTGCTAACATTATAACAGCAGATAAAATGCCACGACGTGAGAGACTCACAGACTTTGAGAAAGGAAGAATTATTGCATATCATGAAGATGGACGTTCGCAAAGATTCATTGCGGCAGCTCTAAACAGGTCAAAGACTGTAGTGCAATTGTATCTGCAAAAATGAGATAGTTATGGGAAGAAAAATCCAGGTGGACGACCATCAAAACTTTCTTCTCATGACAAACGAAAGATCATAAAGTCAGCGAAGGCAAAATAAGTCTACTCCTAAGGAAATAATCTGTAATTCACAACTGCCAGTGTCAACTAGAACTGTTCGACGGGTGCTTCACAAATCTGCTAACATGAAGTACATCAAAAGAAAACAATGCCCTCGTCTTACACAGCAGCATAAAGACAAGAGGATTGCGTGGGCTCGAAAATATCTTACTGATGCAAAGCTGTGGGACATTGCGGTATTTAGTGATGAGAAGAAATTCAATTTAGATGGGCCGGATGGCATTGGCATGACATAAGAACGGAACCAGAATGGTTTTCAAAGCGTGCACAAGGTGTAGGGTTTGTAATGGTATGGGGTAAAGCACTAGATTAGGAAAGTACGGCAAACTTCGTCGTCTGCTACCAAATCCGCCATTGTTGGCCCAGTTAGCCCTATCAAGTGAGTTACGCTTCCTCTAAAATTCGGCTTAAATGCATTCTTTTCGCAAATTTTCTTATTATTATCGTCTGAAAATATAACTGACAATCAGTAAATTCTGTAACTATTGATTTTTCTTTAAATTTTGTTTTCAATTATAATTTTTACATATAAATAATGATAACGTTGAGGCAATTTAATGATAACCAGATTACGTTTTTAGTTTATTTTCACTTTATTTATTTATCCTTAATAAACGATTTACATGTGATTAATAAATTTTAAAAAACATTGTGTAGTTTTTGGAGTTTTATTTATCAAAATATAATTTAATAAACTTTTATCAAATTAATTTTTATATTTATATCAAAAATTTCACTTTACCAATTTTAATTTTATTAAATTATAAAAATTATTAAATTATTAAAAAACTATAATTATAATTATGAAAAATATCAAATATAATTTAATAAAATAGGAACTATTAAATTTAAGTTTTTGATTTAAATATAAAAATTACTTTGATAATTATATTTTGATAGAAAATTTTTAAAATTAAAATTTGGAAAAACTATAAGTTTGATTACAAAAAAAATTACAACAAAATAACTACACATGCAATTAATGTATTTTGAAATTTATTCATTTATGGAGGGTTATAATATTGACGTAAAAAATCTACCAAAAACTTATAGTTAAAATTTTCTATATTTTTTTTTGCCCAAATAACAAATTTTCGTTATATTATCAATTTCATACGTTATATTCATGTATAATGATGCGTGATAATTTTAACTTCGCTAAAATAAGATGAAAGTAACATGGACGTTTTATTTCAAGTTTTGCCTCCACATTTCACAGACAGTTTAACCTTGTTATATTGAATTGTACTTTCTTAAAAAGAACTATATTCAACAAAAAATTATATTTTCTGATCGTCTGAAAATTGCACAATGCAACATTTGTATAACATTCGGTAAAGTTATAATATATACGTAGGCCTACTTGCTTCTTATTACTTCGGATATTTTAACGAATTTATTAACCTCCAAGGAACATAGATTGAAGGATCCTGAAATTTTGCTTATTCGTATTAAAATCTAGGATCAATCAACGAATATTTCATTAAAAATTTAATCTAAATTGCATCTTCCACATGCATTTCAATGGTATCTATCGCTGCGTTTGGGCCAGCAATGGCTGACAAACTCACGTGACAGCCGTTCTACCAATCAGCAGCTGCGGGCGGGGCGGAAAAGGTTTGCCGTACTTTCCTAATCTAGAGCTTTAGGTATGGGGAGCATTTGCTAAAGGAGGGAAATCAGAGCTTGCTTTCGTGAATGGACGCCTGAATTCTGCTGGCTACCAGAAGTTGTTATAGCAATACCTGCTTCCATGCGGATCAGAAATTAGTACTGAGCAATGGGTATACCAGCAGGACAATGCCCCTATACCTAGGTCACGTTCTACAATGGACTGGTGTAGAAGGAACAAAATTAATGTTATTGAGTGGCCTGCATTAAGTCCATAGAAAATATATGGGGGATGAATGATACGGGATGTAAACAAGGATGGCCGTCAATACTTGAACCGTTAGGAGCTGAAACAAGCCATTCTCAGAAGCTGGGAGAAAATTCCACCAAATGTATTGGAAAATCTCACCAACTGCATGCATCAACGATTAATGGACGTTGTGTCTAACAAAGGAGGAGCTATAAACAAATAACTATATTGTCAGAGCAGTTTAATAGTTATTTTCTTGATCATGGTCTTAAAGTTATGTCCACTGAATTAAGCATTCAGAACGGATGAATGTTAATATCATCAAAAGTATAAAAGGCAATTAGCTGAAATTTTTTTGTGTTAATTCTTGACCTATCAACGTATAAAAAATATCTTCTTTTTGACCCTGCTTGTATTTATTTCATTCTGTACAAAATATTCAGCGGTCTTAAAGTTTTGTCCACCACTGTATATTTTATTTTTAAAATTTTTCTCTTAGGTTTCGAATTTTCTTTAAAGTTTCGTTTTATCGTACGTGCACTCTCGTACGTAGATTTTTAACACTCTCGTATTTATTGTCATCAGGCCCGTTCTTAGGTGTTATGCGCTATCTATGTGATGCAACAATGTATTCAGTTTCATTGCGGAGGCCTATCTTCAGTCCGTGTCTGAATTTCGAAGCGTTATTAGGGCTTTGCAGAGGTGCTATTTGTATTTTAGTTCTGGTTAGTTTTGGTTGTATACGATTTTTTTTGTTCTAATAAAAATCTTTTTATATCTAAATTTCAATTCATTTGTTTTTTCCAATATATCTTTACACTTTTAATTCATCTTTACACAAATGTAAATAGTACAATGGAAATATTGGCAATTTCATTTATTTTATTTTCATGTAATTTCGGTAATTCTTTGGTCATTTTATATCGTTATTGTCTTTTATGTTTACATTGTTTTCATTTCATTTTAAATAAAATAACTGATTTCCACATTCTTTTAAAAGGTACACTCTTGAAAATTTATATTTTGCAATAGCGTATCTAGGAAATACACGACCTTTCGCGTTTGTTTAGAAGGCGCGCCTGCTGGAAGGTTAACAAAGCAAGTGCGCTTGCGCAAAACAATCATGTGATCTAGAAAGATTTGAGACGCACAAGTGCGTCAAGAAGTAGAAAGCCTATCTACTTCACTTTTCTGCGTCCAGACGCACATCAACCAAGATTCGGAGACGCAGATATATGTTTCCATGACAAGTGCGTCAAGACGCACCAATTTATGCGTCTAGACGCAGAGACGCAGTTAAAAACGCATGTATGGAAACTAAGCTTAAGAACGGGCCTGTTGTCATAAGAGAATAAATGCATTGAAATCTAATAAATCCCCATCAGATTATAATATTGGACATTAAATAATAAATAATTACGCCTAAAACAGAAAGTTTGAAAACATAACGAGTTTCTGTGGCAGTTACCTGTTATTTACTGATCTCGATGCCCTTGGGGCTGTCAAAAGACTTCATGAGCGGGCGCGATCAGGGGTAAACGATCACGTGATTGAAAATGAGCGCTTGAGAGTTTTTAAAAACACGCATTGTGTACATGTATATCGTTAAAATTTGATCGAGTCCCAACAAGTAGTTTCCGAGTTTCTTTGCTAGTATTTCTTTCTCATTGCTGTGCCACTTAAGATTGTATCTCCGCAAATCCAATACGAGTTTGCCAACGTGTTCCCCACGTTTCATGTGCGTCAGTGTTTATTCCGACCCATCGCTCGTTTTCGCAGTCTCACCATGTCTAGGCTTGGCCACGAAGCCTGTTTCGTTCGGATAGTACAATCTCTACTATTTTTCTCCATACCCGTATATTTAATCAGCAGAACCATGCAATCCAGGCTGTTGAGTTAACTGTGCATCGCAAGCTGCTACGGGCTGTACTACCGCTCCGCTGAATAACTTATTCATTTCTTTTGTACCAATACTTGTGCGAGATACTGTGAGTAGTTAAATTCATATTTTGTTTGTGTATAATTTTCTTAACTTCTACCGTTTTGGGTTCTAGTTTCTTTTTACTGTCATTAATAAGATTTTTATTGTTTACCATGCAAAGTGTTTGTTGACTCATTACTAGCCATAAATTCACTATAACACCCGCCTCATAACTGGTAGCAAAGAGTGGTTCGTGGAATTGGATTTTTTTTTGTGTACAACTATGGCTGAGTCTTTCTTTGATGACAGTTGTTCAACCCCTAATCCTGCCAGTGCTAACTTTCACCAATGGAAGTATTGTATTTTAGCATTCCTGGAATCAAAGGGATTAGACAAATATGTACACGATAAAATTTTTCTACCCACTTTGGATACAGAGAGATCCACTGTTCAAGGATAATGAGTCAAGTTGGCCAAACAGGGATATAATTTGTCTTTTAGTCCTAATTGTTACTCAGTAACTTCCGAAAAAGGTGTACCCGCGGCTGCACAGGAGAAAGTCGCAGACGTCCCATTCCTGCCAGTTTTATATCAAACTCCACCCGTTTGCCAAACGGCACGTCCCATTCATTCCCTCGTAGTTTCTTATCTGGATGTCCATAATGCCTTAGGGGAATCCGTCGAGTAAAAAGATTGCCAAAGCACATGGCAGTATCCGTGGTCTAGAGAACTCTACAATTCCAACTGAGATCACCCCATGTGTTCTGTGTCTAGAGGCAGGGATAACTAACGCATCTCATAGAACTATTAATGAGTTTTTCTGTTTTTGTCTACATTAGCTAGCCATACCTTTCACTTTACCCACTCGATAAAGGGCAGGGGATCAGATTTTTTCACCGGGTTTTTTGCTAAACCCACATTTTACATGATAGTTTTATAGTTTGTAGTAGTCTATAAATTATTCTAATATGTTACTGAGCTCAGTTTAACAGTCAAGTGACTATTCATTTTCTAAGGTATACCAATAATAGTAATAAACGTGCTTATTTTTTTATAAGTTAGTGTGCGCACATGACTTAAGTTGTACAAGTTGTATGCACGATTTTATTCATTCACTGCAACTTACTTATTGTTGCTTATATATTGTATGTATTTATATCAAACAAGTAAGACCAGTAAATGCAGATATCTCCAGACTAAAGGCTTAAGGAATTTTTTTTTGCTCTGCACCCAAACTAATTACAGGAGGATTTGTTCGGGAAATCGCAATTTATGGCTAATGAAGAAACTATTGCTTTTTTTTTTAATAGGTTTCGTGGTGGATGATAATATTTTTTTTATTATTCCAAATATTATTTTTATTGATAATTTGTATTTAGATTTAGGTAGTTCATTGTTGTGGTGCGTCGACCATCGTTGTCGTAAATATTCTTTTTTCTAACTTGCGTGATGCGACCTCTTCTCCCGTGTGGCGATTTTCCCTCGCAACTAATTAAGTCGGTCGCGAGATGTTATACTGTCTAATTGTTGATATAATTATTGTGCAATTAGTGTTTTTTTCAAAACCAACTAGAAGGACAGGCCGGGGCACTAAAAAGTCACACGACCAAAGTAGATAAGCAACAATGCAATCTTTTTAGTTCTTCGGATTTTTCTTAGAATGGATGTTGCATTGATTGAGTTATTATTTAACTAATTTGGAGTTATAATTTAACTTCTTGAGATTGTTCTGTTTACATACAAGTGTAATTATCCCGAGCAAGGGTCCTCTGCTAGTTAAAGGTTTTTCTGTTTTTGTCTACATTAGCTAGCCATACCTTTCACTTTACCCACTCGATAAAGGGCAGGGGATGAGATTTTTTCACCGGGTGTTTTGCTAAACCCACATTTTACATGATGCTCTACAACTTTCTAAATAACACATGGGGTCTAACCCCTACCCCTATAAAATTAAAATTTTCAAAATTTACCCCTTCACCCACAGGGACGCGAAATGTTTTTATTCTGAATTAGGGGACTTTAAAACCAAATAATCAATATTCATTTTCCTCCAATCTGTTCCCCTTGAGTCGTTATTTGGGCCTAAAGACGGGACACCAATTATGAAACACCCTGTATATAGATAAAAAAAACTTTAAGTTAACGTTATTGTTGAAGGGAGGAGTTAATAACATCTATATTTCTATTTTGAAAAATCCTGGGAAATCTTCCCAGAAATCATGAAATCTTCACGACTCTTATAAATCTGAAATATTTTCCAATCTTACAGATTTATGAAATTTCTCCCAAATCTTTAGAAATCCCACAAAACTTGAAAATCTTAGAATCACTTGAAAAGTCTGGGGATTTTTAAATATCGTACATCATTTCTTTGAATGTTGGGCCCTTCGCTGGCGGGTGTTATGTCAAATATACATGTTATGTCGACGATGAAACATTTCTCTTGGTGGCTGAGAATCAGGTCTGGGCGTAGTCTCGAGCCTTTAACAGCAGCTTGGTTTTCTCCAATTCCATATTTATAGAGGGTAGCACTTTTGATGCGTTATGCCTTTTTTGTATAGCCTCAACGTAGCGCATACAATGACAGATAATGTGCGGGAGGGTTTCATTTGAATATCCACAACGACGGCAGGATTTGTCATGCAGCTCTGTACCATGCATGGCTCCATTATGGTGAAACAGGTTCAGGTGGGCTCGATGGATAAATCGCCAGTCTGCAAAGCCTGAGGCTTAGCCAGATAAGATGAAATGTGAGCTGGCTGGAGACTCTGCCACAAACTGTATGCCTTTGCCCTGGCTTGGAAGGGCCAGAAGGGTTTCAGCATGTCTGTTGGAGATTGCACGGCGGAGATTCATGCACACTTGGCCGCGTTGTTTGATTTTTTGGAGCGTCCTGTCAAAAGTGTGTAATATCGGGAGGGCATCCTCGAATTGCCACAATCTTGAAGCGACATGATGATTTGATGCTTCTGTCTAGCAATTTCGGAAGGCATTAGTGGAGTACTGAAATTCGCCATCCTGTTTGCTGCTCAGGTAGTCTGCCATTTCCAGGAAGTTGATGGGGCAATGGAGCAGAGCTGTCACGGTGATTGAAGCATACAAAAGTTCGAGTACGAGTGGGTCTGGTGACGAAAGGAGTTCGAACGCGTTGTCGACAAGAAGAATGTTAAAATCGTCGCGAGGAGGCGTAACCCACAGCATCCTTTACTATGGCTACCACAAAGGTAGTCATCGGAGGCTTCTTGTTGTAGATTAAGAGTTCGTTTGAATTCGGGACGCAGCTCATCGTCAACTCGTTTCCACTCGCCCTTGGTGAAGAGCCCCATACATAGAGCAAACTGCACCGAAGGGAAAAGGAAAATTCTGAGGGCATCCAGTCGCTGCCAGGGGCCTAACTTGGAGCGAAGTATTGCGGTGCCTGTGTCGATGATTGTTTTGAGTGATTTCCTGTCTGAGAAGACTTGGAAGCCGAGCGGCTTACCAAGGAAGAGGGTGGAGTCGCTGTCTGATTAGCTCGTTATTGAAACATCACCAATGGTGAATGTGGAGGCACAGCTTCCGACTGGTGTTTTCCCTAATAAATGGAGGGTAGAGCATTTCCTTGGATTGAAGGATAGGCTTAGCTTACTGGTTTGTTCGGCCAGTAGATCAATGTTGGACTGCAGCAATCCTGGGTTCTCGCTTAGCAAGCTGTGACGGACCACCCCCTACCCTCCTAGGTCGATAAAGCACCCTGGATAAAACTAGTAAGGGGGAGGAACTGTCAGGGGATCGGGACCTGGATTAATTCTTGAAGAAATGCTGGCACAGAGACATTATTCAGGTTTCACACTTTTATTCAAGAGCGTATACAGGGTCGGTCAGTATCTTAAGCATAATAAGCGGGGCCCCTCTAGAGCTAAGACTATTTTCTTAAGTTTTAATGGAATACATGTACAAGTCTCTGACATAAATAAACCAGTCAAGAGTCATCACAACTCCGAGCATACGCAGAAGTGTATTTCGAGCATCACAAACAGGTCTCGGCACTATAGAAATCTGTTCCAGTGGACCCAAAATACCACCAACTCCTGTGAAGTATTCCAGCCCACACGCATGAACGCGTGATGTGACCCTTTTGTTACAATGCTTGAGGGGAGGGCACCTTAACCCCTCCTTGGCGAGTGGTAGTATTTGGTTTTACAGACTCTCTGCGGAATCCAATAGGACCAGGTGTTCTCACTGTTAACTTCAGTGCACCCTCCCTAATGGCACTTCGCACTGATAAATAGTTCAACCTGTTTCATGAGTTACTCCCGCTCGGAATCGATGGCCCCAGCTGGCTGATTCATTTTATCCTATTTAAGAAATTAACAACTATCTAAAGGAAAGAATAATAAATGCAACACAAGTCCCAATAATTCGCATCACCGTCTGGGCGAGCTAAATAACAAGACCATCAGTACATAGTCTAAGAAGAACGTTTGGAAACATTATAATAATGTTCTTCCTGTTAATATACCGGAGTCGCATTCTAGTTGAACTTGACAAACAGCTTAAAAGTTACTCACCCCATTTGACATCTAAAATGCACAAACATCTTCATTCACTTGGTTGTATTCTTTCCAAACTCACGGTCAAAGTTGTCATCGCTGGGCTCGGGCCACTCTCCCTCAGATCGAACACACAATGGCCGCCATCATCCTGCCAACACCGCCACTTTCCTGCATAGCTAGATAAAATACTATTAAGCCCTGAATCTCATTTTAAATGAACTAAATATATTCATCTTAAACGTTAGACATATAACCTGGGTGCTAATTGCACCAAAATTCCAACAAGAGCTCCCCTACAACACATAGGACATGCAATCCAGGGAGCAAAGCAACAACATGTCCGCTCAACACGGCGTTATTTTGAGAAGACTGAAAAATAAAAATAAAAATAATATAATACCCATACTTTTTCCAACAATACTACATAAACAAGATAAAATAAACGATTGTTTGCTGGAGGCTACATAAAACTCTAAAGGAAAACTAACAATGTAAGTCGCCAACAAACAATGCAACAAATGAAAACAAAGGCACACGCGACCGACTCTGCGCTGTTAGCAAAATGCTCGTAAAAGAGCGGCCGCACCCCCTTCAAACTAAATACGATCAACGAAATACATTCACCCACCATTCTATACCAAACAAACTAACTAACACAATCCACCACAGACCGAACACTTCCTATTCACCCAAACAGACGCAAACTGCAAACAAACCGCTCACAACAATCAAAACAACAAAACAAAGCATCGCTCATATCACTCGCACACATCCCTCCCATAACCAGTCGTTTGCTATTTTCCCTTCCCGTCGGACATATGCAACCCTAACTGACATCAACATGTCACAAAGCACAAATCATCAGCATAGGCGAGTATTTGATGCTCTGGTGAGTCGCGCTGGATGGTCCTCATGAGAAGGTCGATGATGATATTGAAAAGGATGCCACTCAGCAGGCAGCCTTGTCTAACATCTGCCAGTTGGGAGACTGGGTTGGTTAGGTCTTCCTCTACAAGGATGGAAGATGTTGCATTAGTGTAGAGGTCACAAACAAATTCAGTGAATGGCTGGCCTGCCCCACTTGCTAGAAGGGCAGTTGGAATGGCAGCATGTGGGAAGCTGCCAAAAGCATTTGTAAGGTCGAATCATGCAATGCAGAGATCCAAGTTGTGCTCGACCACACCGTCATGGGGGAGGAAGCCCTTTTGACAAACGGAGAGGCTTGAATGCTTCTGGATCCATGAGGAGAGCGTAGCTGTTAGAATGCTGGCCAAGAGTATGTAAATGTCACGGAAAAAGCAATGGGCCGCCTGTTGGCTGGGGCATTACGGTCACCTTTCTTGTAGAGTCAGATGCTGATTGAGTGTTTCCATACAGTGGGTGTGCGGTGGTATTTGATGCAAACGTTGAAGATTGCAGCGAGTAGTTGCCGTAGGATCGACGGATCTCCAGTGTTGGTATGTGACCCAGTCGGACCAAGGTGTTTTCATTTTTCCGCAGACGAGCAAAAACCTCACCTGTGAAAAATGGGGACATGTCCACAGGAATTCTAGCAGCAATAACATTTGCATATACAGGGTGTTTCATAATTGGTGTCCCATCTTTAGGTCCACATAACGACTCAAGGGGAACAGATTGGGGGAAAATGAATATTGATTATTTGGTTTTAATGTCCCCTAATTCAGAATAAAAACATTTCGCGTCCCTGGAGGTGAAGGGGTAAATTTTGAAAATTTAAATTTTGTAGGGGTAGGGGTTAGACCCCATGTGTTATTTAGAAAGTTGTAGAGCATCATGTAAAATGTGGGTTTATCAAAAAACCCGGTGAAAAAAATCTCATCCCCTGCCCTTTATCGAGTGTTATGGCTAGCTAATGTATACAAAAACAGAAAAACTCATTAGAAACTTATTAGAACTTTGTTACTTATTAGAAAACAGTACATTTGAAAATGAATAAGAATAAATGAGTCGTTACCCTGAAGAGCTAATGGGCCCTAATTTTTTTCATTCATTCTCAGTAATTTTCCAAATATATGTCCTACTGTTTTCTAATAAGTATGGTTTTTGTCCACGTAGGCTAGCCATACCTTTCACTTTATCCACTCGATAAAGGGGGCAGGGCATGAGATTTTTTCACCGGGTTTTTTGCTAAATCCACATTTTACATGATGCTCTACAACTTTCTAAATAACACATGAGGTGTAACCCCTACCCCTACAAAATTAAAATTTTCAAAATTTACCCCTTTACCCCTAGTAACGCGAAATGTTTTTATTCTGAATTAGCGGACATTAAAATCAAATATTCAATGTTCATTTTCCCCCAACCTGTTCCCCTTGAGTTTTTATTTGGACTTAAAGTCGGGACACCAATTATGAAACACCCTGTATAGAGGGGGCGAGGCCCGAGAGCTACCAGGAATTTGAGAAGGATTCTGCTTCAGTAAGTGGAATTGAACACGATGGCAAAGGGGCCTCAAGTATGTTCCTCATTGCACGACAGCGATTCCGTCTTTATAACGATTGCATGGCTTGAGCATCATTGGTTATGTTGGCTCGGGGACGGCCAGGCAGAGACTCAAAACTTGGATGAGCATGCCTCCTCAGTGCATACAAAGGTTGAGCGGAACGGGAAGATGTAGAGTTGGTTCCCGCTACGAAGCAGTCGGCTAGATGGTATGTCAGAGGCAGGCATAAAGGAGGGGCCAGGAGCCTCCACATGTTGGTCAGGGTCGTCTGGAGTGCTATGCTCAGTAGCAGATGCTTCATTTTAAGGTTGAAATATGCATCTCTGATGTCAAAAAAATCGCTTCTGATAAGCTCCTCACAATTGGTCCTTTGGGTCTCGTCCATAGTGAGGGGGGGAGCGATATGGTGAGTAGGAATTGGCATCTGTACAGCAATATGCACGTAATCACTCGTGGGAGCTTTTGGCATTCACGCAGTTAGTACAGCATGTTCCTCAGGCCTCCACACCTAGTAGGGGGGAGGAGGCTAAAAGGTGGCCATAGGGATTCCACCTGCAGGGGACTTGGAATGACATGCTGTGTTGCAAGCGTGCCCCTCTGGCCCCACACCAACGGGGGGAAGAAGAGAGGATGGGAGATAGTAGAGAGGAAGGGCTCTGAAAAATCCGCCTGCAGTGGACGTGAACCAAGCAGAGGACTGTTAAGGTACAGAATAACACAGAATGGACAACTCAGCATTTCGATGGCAGTGACCTTGAAGCAGCGCTCCTAACGGATGGGTGGACTCGGGGGTTCGCTTAGCATAGGAATAGCATTAGGAAAGAGGCTCTGTTAGGATATATCTCCTCCCTTATACTTAATTCTCTAAAGCGTCCGTCCGTCTGTCTGCTGTCACGATGAGTGAGTGATCAACGCACAGCCCAAACCATAAAGCCTAGAAACTTGAAATTTTGCCCTGAAGTTCTTTACAAAGTGTAAGTGAGCATTAAGAAAGGGTTTTTGGAAATTCTACGTTAACATATTAACTGGTTTTGCACTGTATACTTGACACATTAACTGGTGTTGCACTATATACTTAACAAATTTACTGGTGTGGTACTACATAATTAACTATATTAACGTCTTTTAGGGAGGGGGTAACGAATTGTAGAGTGTGCTCTCCATAAAGCGCGATATCTCTACCATGACCTACCTAATCGGAATTACCATGAAAACTTTCATCAAGATTGGTCTAGCCATTTTGAAATGCATAGCGAACAGACAGACAGACAGACAGACATACCGAGAATTTTATATATATAGATAAGGATGAAAGTCGTTTTTCTTGGGCATGATGGCATCTTCCATGACGGCAATGCGACATCTCATCTCATAGATGCATAAACCGAGGACCACTCTCTTATAAAATATAATATTTTTCGGGCTTTCTAATGTCCTGACCATAATTTAAAGTTTCGCGTAATGATTGTCAGCATGCAGTTGGAATGGTCTTCCTCCTCTGAGAATCAGTGAAAAGGCGTCAAAAATTTTAACAATACATATAATTCCTGTCCTTTGTGCTTTTCTTAGAATTGATAGTTATTAGAATTTAATATTTTCTTGAAAAGCTTTAAAAATGAGCAGTAAATAGAAATAATGGAGAGTTAGCAGAGTATTGAGAAACAGTGGAAAGGCGGCAGAGAAAGCAGCCCCTTCACTCGGTACTGTATCGATTTTTCCAGCACAGTGTTTCAACTAAACAAATGGTGAGTGACCCTGTGTCCGTCGATGCAAATGTGTCAACAGAAGAAATTGCGACCGCCAGATCACACCAAGTGATGAATGCACCAGTTTTGCTTCAAGACATCTAGAGCAGAGTGTGAATTGCAACAGTTTACCAATTAGAAAAAAATGATGGAAAAATTCCGCGACCTGGATTCGAACCAAGAACCTCGACTGTCATGGACGACGCCTCTATCAATTGGGCTATCACAGACACTGAACAGCCGTGCTGTCACTAAGTGTCTTAAAGACAACCAAGTTGTCAAGAAGGAAAGCCCAATGGGAGGTGGGCATCCGGTTAACAGATCGTGAATTTCTCCTATCCAAACCATCAGAAAGTTTGATGAACGCACAATAAGACATAAAGAAATTAAACTGGGACAAAGTCCGAATATCAGGTAAAGACTACTTGGTTGTCTTTAAGACACTTAGTGACAGCATGGCTGTTCAAGTGTCTGCAACAGTAGAGGCGTCGACCATGACAGTCGAGGTTCCTGGTTCGAATCCAAGTCGTAGAATTTTTCCATCCATTTGTCTAATATCATTTACCTGATGCTTGGAATTTGCTCCAGTTTAATTTCTTTATTTCCTAACAGTTTATCAATTGTTGGAATTACAGACTAACAGGCACAAACGATCATGTACATCCATGGCCACCCAAGAAGAGAATTTTGAAATTGTTGAATTTTTAGATAAACAAATGAAGTTTTAAAGGTCAGATCAAAATAGAAGAACTACAGTCAGATCAAACTACTGTTTCATTTTCATACTATTTCCTCCCACTTTCGTAGCCATACACATTATAACACACATTGTTTCTCTGGCACTATGGTAAACTTACTCACGCTATACACAACATTCCAACACGAACCAGGGAGAACTGTTACAGGGCCATCCATTAGGAACATTTTAAAAGATTTGTTTTCGGTTTTTCTATATGAATTTTTACTGTTTTACTTCTAAGCTTTTTAATGTGTCAATTTTTACTGTATATTCCCATTCAGCTATTGCAAACTTTCATCAAAAAAGAGCCCGAGCAACGCCGGGTATATCAGCTAGTTTCATTATTAAAGTTATTTATTGTTCTTCATTTTAATTTCAAAAAATAAAAAATTTAACTTTAAGTCTGTATATGAATTTGTTTCATCTACGTATACAATGAAAATAAAATCATTTAAGACATGTTTGCTTAACTATTAAAAAACTTTCAAAGTGACCAGTACCTTAGGTAATATTAATAATTAAAAAGTTATCTTTTGATTTAACACATCTTTTGTAAAAGTGTATTCAGAATTATGTTTATATATAAAATAAAAGCGTTTTAGTATGTTGTTTGCTTAATTGTATAACTCAAAAAATTTTCAGTTTCTTACTTTAATTTCAGTAAATCACAAATGAAAATCTATCTTTGTAAACCCTCCCATTATTAACGAAACTGTGATCAGGATTTTTTCAGTGTACAATGAAAATAAAAACATTTTAAATTTACATGTTGCTTATTATCAAAATTGAAATAAAGCCACTTTCTTCGATAAACTGAGCAAAGTTCTTAATAAAAATTAAAAACTTCAACATTTACCTGCTGGATTGATAATATCTTGAAAAATCTTTTCATTAGGTTGATGCAGAAATAATTGCGTGTTTTTTTTATTACTTTTATCATAATCATAGAAAGGGAAGTAGGGAAACTTCCTTATGCTTATACATTGACATAAAAGAAAATAATATTTTATTACTGAATATTTAATGTTTATCTGAAACCAATTGTTGTATCTTATCTTATCTTATCTTATAAGTGGGCTGTCAGTCAACAGCCAGAAGGCAGTTGACCGCAAAGGCACTGATTCCTCTAAGGAATATTGCGCCAAACCCAAAGTAGAACTAAGATCACCTAAAGGTAGCCGGACAGACTTAAAAAGCGAGTCAGGCTACCCACGGGGTCCAAGTGGATATCTTCAAGAAGGGTAAAACCAACCGTGAAGTGGAGAAGATGTGTCAGAGCGACACAATCAAAAAGAATGTGGTAGGCTGTTTCATCTGCCAAACCACATTTCGAACATAGTGGTTCTTCCTGAAGGATTCCTATTCTATGTAGATGTTTACGGAGTAGATCATGACCTGTAAGAAAGCCAATGATAATCCGTATTTTGTTTCTTTTAAGTTGTAGAATGCCTGACGTTAGACTAAGAGAGGATCTCTTAATCATGAGTCTGGCATGTGTTTGATCAGTGGTGTGATCCCACCTATCCATCATTACTTGATGAGAGATGATATTTATCTCTCTAACTGCAGTTTGTTTAGAAATACCGCAGAAAGGTTCAGGGCCAGTAAAAGTAAACTTGGCACCCTGTTTGGCTAGAGTATCAGCCACTTCATTACCAACAACACCTTTGTGTCCAGGAACCCATCTCAAGGTAACACTGTTGTGTGAAGAAAGGTCCTGTAGGAGTTGTCGACATTCCAATATAAGTTTGGAATTGACCCTGTGGGACTTGATAGCCTTGAGGGCCGCTTGACTGTCGCTAAGTATAAAAATACGGCGATGTACATAGAGTTTATTCATGCACATCTGCAGACAGTAAATAATGGCCAATAATTCAGCCTGAAAGACAGTTACCCAAGAACCCAATCGACGAAAACGGAGGGTTTTGGGACTGCCACAATAAACGCCCAGGCCCGAAAGGCCATGATGACGAGAGCCGTCAGTATACCAAATAATGGCACCCTTGGGAAATTGCAAAGACCCATCTGGCTCTACCACGGGGTCAATGATGACCTCGCTCGAGGGCTCAGGAAGGGCCTGAGTAATTGCAATATCAGAAGGCATCTGAAGAATGTGACTGGTAAAAATCTGGCTAATGAAGGTGTGAGACTTCGCCCCAGGGAAGTCCACCCATAGTCCTTGATTACTCAGTCTGTAAGAACTTTTCCTGGCTACACTTTTGATAAAAATATCAAGTGGAGTCAGAGATAAAATAATTTCTAAAGCCTTAGTTGGCGTAGTAGAAACAGCACCCGTTATACTCAAACACGCCAATCTTTGAAGAGAGGCCAGTTTGGTTCTAACGGTCAGTTGTTCAGACTTACGCCACCAAATTAGTGCGCAATATGTCAGAATGGGTCTGATCGCCATGACGTAAAGCCAGTAAGTCAACTTGGGAGTAAGACCCCATGATTTACCAAGGGCTCGACGACAACGGTAAAGTCCAACTTTAACCTGATTAATTTTATAATCCAGATGTTGGTTCCAAGTCAACTTACTATCAAGGATAACCCCTAGGTATTTGACTTCATTTCTAACAATGATTTTCTCGCCAAACAAAGTTGGTATGAGATCATTGGAAATAGTTTCTCTACGACCTGTAAAAGGAACTAGAGTGGTCTTTGAGGGATTAACTCTTAAATTCCGCTCAGAACACCATGATTGAACTTTGTACAAAGCCATTTGTACAAGATCTAAAATGGTGCGTTTGTCGATTCCAGAGACGTAGATGAGAATATCATCCGCGTAACCCTGGACATAAATACCTTGATTGTTAAGGAAGGAAATAAGGTCATCCACAACCAGGTTCCAGAGCAGGGGGGAAAGAATGCCACCCTGCGGACAGCCCCTGGAGGGACGAGCAACAATTCCCTCCCCCAACAAATCAGATTTAATAACTCTATCCGCTAAGAGGACCTGAATCCAATTACGGATTAGTGGAGAAATTGCTTTGGCAGTTAAAGCTTTAGCAATGGAGTCGTAGGAAGTGTTATCAAACGCTCCCTCAATATCGAGAAATACAGCTAGAGCAAACTCTTTATACTCCAGAGTTTTCTCGATCCTTACCACTAAGTGGTGTAAAGCTACCTCCGTAGATTTGCCAGCCTGATAGGCAAATTGGTTAACGTGAAAGGGTCCAGAAGTCCCAAAAACTTCACGAATTCGCCTATCAATAGTCTTCTCAAGGCATTTAAGCATGAAAGAAGACAAACTGATAGGTCGATAACTTTTGGCTAGGTCGTAGCGACTCTTACCTGGTTTTGATATAAAAATCACTTTGACCTGCCTCCAGAGATTTGGGATGTACCCTAGAGCTAAGCTAGCTCTAAAGATTGAACACAGGATCGGTGAGATCACGTCCGATACCTGCTGAAGAAGTATTGGAGTGATTCCATCCGGTCCAGGTGATTTGTAGGGGTCAAAGGATTTAATGGCCCACATGACCCTACTACGGGTGATCACCTCACCAGCTGCAGCCCATCCAATCCGCGATGTCCTAACAAAAGAGTCAAGACACTCCAAGTCCGGCGGATCGATGAGCTCAGCACCTGGGAAGTGAGTCGTGATTAGAGTCTCAAGGACTTCTTTACTGTTCCTGGTGAATTCACCATTTGATTTCTTGAGAGTACCGACCATATTAGGTTTGTCGTTTCTCAAGAGTTTGTAGAGTCTAGCTCCTTCCACAGTCTTTTGGACTGATTCACAGAACTTCCTCCACGATGTACGTTTAGCAGATCGAACAGCTTTGTTGTAAACAGCGAGGGCGTTTTTATATACTAACCACTCGTTGGTCTTCTTAGCTTTCTTAAAAAGCTTCCTTATTCTTTGTCTCTGTTGAGAGAGATCATGATTCCACCAAACATTGTGGGATTTACATTTCTTCCTCAACAAGGGACAGTTGGTGTGATACGATTGAACCAAGGCCTGCTGCAGCCCATTTACGCGCAGTTCTAGGTCAACAGTATCATTAATTCTAGTAGGAAGACCGGAAATCGCAGAACGAACGTCCTCACGATATTGTAACCAATTAGTCCGTTTAGGATCTCTAAACGTTCTATCCCAGTCTATACTAGTGATAAAAGAAAATCGGATATGTTGATGATCAGCCATAGATGGTTTCTCATCCACATACCATCTTCTAATCCATTTCTTCAAAATGGAAGAGCTGAAGGTAACATCAATAACCTCCCTTCTTACCGCAGTAATGAAGGTTGGTCTATTACCCTGGTTAAATAAGTCTAAATTATTCTCTAGGATAAAATCAAAAAGGAGTTTACCTCTGAGATTGGTGTCGGTACTACCCCACAAGGTATGATGAGCATTAGCATCACATCCGAAGATGATCGCTACCTTGTGGGAAGTCGAAGTTTCCCATATCTTCATGATGTCCTCATTGATGGGAGAGGTTTCTTCGTATGGAAGGTAGGCCGAGACAAATATTATGTCACGATCCAAACCATCCAGACGAAGAGTAATTGTCGCCACTGCTAGATCTCTAGAACATAAGTGATACATAGGAAGTGCGTTAATACTGTTTTTGATCAACAGACAAGCACGGGGAGAAGAGCAATTAAAATCATAAATTAATTTACCTCCACAGTTGGATAGACCTCTGATTCCGCCCTTATGAATCCAGGGCTCCTGAATCAGAGCGATCTGAATGTCCTCAGCTAAGAAGGTATTGCTGAGGTTGGCAGCAGCCAATTTCTTATGCTGAAGATTTGCTTGCAGGCACGTCAGCATTAGATGATGTCTTGTCAGGGGGTTTCCCTAGAACTTTTGCTTGGATTTGAGACAGTCCAATGTACAAAAGCCATTTTCTGTTACTCAAAATCTTCGCATCTAGTTCTGGGATGGATAGCACCATAGTTGCGCTTTGATCCTCTCGTTTGAGGTTAAGGATATTCCAATGCGTGGATGAAATATCCTTATTCTGAATGTCTATCCTTTTCAGGATATCCATACCAGAATACTTCTTGAAAATCGCTGGGAGTTTCAAGATAATCTTGGTGGTTTTGACGATTGTCTTCGCCTCACCAACCAAGAGAACCTGTCCATCCCAGGGGTTAATACGGTTGACTGTAGAGGTCAGCCAATCAACTGTGTTCTGGTCGGCGCAGAGTAAAATAATAGCTCCGGCCTCCAGACGACAGTATTTGAATTGGGGTCCAGTGCCAGAGAGCATGTCCCCCATATGGTTCATCAGCAGCTCTTGGAAGGCCTCCAACTGCTGCTCGCTGAGCTGCTTGTCTGGATAGCCTTCCAGAACTACTGCCATTTTCGTCGTAGTGAGAGCTTCACTGAAATTCCCAGGTTTGGGTTTTTTGTGAGGCTTCTTCACATCTGATGAAGGAGTGTTACCCTTAGACCTGGGTCTTTTGGTCGGGGTATGCACCTCCCTAACAGGTGACAGAGGGCCGGCCTTAGGCATTGCTGCCTTAGTGCCCTCCAACTTTTTCTTCCTAGATAAACGGCGTTTAGCCGCTCTAGAAAGTGGTTTAGATAAAAATTCGCCGCTACCCTCACCCGAGGTCTCCCGCTCTACAGCAGGTGGCGCCTCAGGTTTGGGAGTGGCAAATTTGTCAAAGCCAGGTGACACAACTGAAGTCATTACAACCTCCGCAGTATCACCTGTAGAATCCTGTTTCCCCGCAGGGTCTCCAGGTGAGGGGTTTTTTTTATTACAATCCATAAACTGGAGTAATAAATGCAGGATAGACGGTCCGTCCCGGGAGTGCCTGCATGCCGGGACAAGGCTACATACTCCTGAGTGTCGCCAGGTAGACAGGAGGCTCCGTTAGAGACACTATAACCGAAGTGCCATCCACCCTTCAGCACGGGTCGCATAACACTTTGGGTTCGGGAGTTGGTCTGCGTCCCCTTATTTAGTATTCGGGGATGTCCTAAGTAAGCAGCTCAGGATACTCGGCTATCCGCCACCTGCCGACGCACCCAGTAGCCGCTCAAGCCTTGGGTTTTGTTGTATACATTTCTTTATTAGAGTTAAAAGTAAACTAAAAAATTTAGCTTACAATTTTTGATGAGTTATTTGTAGAAAAACTTGAAATCGAACATTAAAGTGTGCAGTCACTACAAATTGTCTCCGCGGGAGTTTTGTGAAACAGTGCCGCTGCTGCAGTTTTGGCTCCAATCACAGGAATTGTTTTGCAGTTTGGGTTGTTTATTTAATTTGATTTAAAAGATATCGCAGAACAAATTTTACTTATTTTTTCTTGTTATGTAGTTAAATAAATTGTTAATGAAAGTAGATATATTTGAAAAATAAATTAATTAAAAAAATCAAATAGATGCATAATCATAGTACTCTCTTATCATGATTATGGTACAGAAAATGTTTCTTTAAATTTCTAATTAATTTTTTAAAAAGAAATGAACACAGCATGGTAAGATTCTGTAAAAAACCTGAGTTTTGAATAGAGTGAAAGTGATAATGGGGTCTTAGAAGACGTCTAATATACACGGGCTTATAGAGGGGGAGGGAAGAAAAGTGTAGGAAGCTTTCTACAGTCAAAGACACTGAAAGAAGCTGCAGAAAGCCCCTTGACAAATTAGAGAATAGTTGGAGGGAGAGGGGAGTGGGGGTAAGGTAATGAAAGAATGGTGCCTTTGCGACATTTAATGTCATTATAGGGAATTGAATTTCATGAGAAAAGGATTCGAATTGCTTTCTTTCTTCTATGTTATGGAAGTTGTTATGAAGAATATAACGACTAACGTCCTGAAAGGAGTGGCCACAAGAATTTAAGTGTTTATCGACTGTATTTTGTTCACCTTGTATTTTGTATTTTACCCAGACTAGTTTTTATTATCGCTAGAAAATTGAGGAGAGATGTTTGTAATGCAGTGAAAAGTAAAACAAATAAAAATTTTGCAAAATTGCTGTCTTAATATTTGAACTCTTTCTCTGATTATACTTGAACTGTTAGTTATTTTTTAAGAGTATAATTCTGTTTTTTAAATTTATTAATAATAAAAGGCAATAAAGTTTAATAAATACACATTTGAAATTTCATTTTTGATATGCTGTCATTCATTTTATATTTTATCATTTTGTGAAAAACGTTGAACTTCTGCGGAAAGTGACATAATAAATAAAATAACAACTCTTGTCCACAACAATTATTAAATAAATAATTAAATAAATAAAACATAAATACTGTCTTTTTTCAGAATTTTTTAAGGCACAGTTCTGCGGGTTGATGCAAATAATAGCGATTTTTAATAGGAACTTGAAAGGAACATTAAAAAAAATCTAGTTCATTAAGGAGGCACTACAAAACCAGCATACATGATAAAAGCATAATCATAAAAGGGAAGTAGTGAAACTCCGTAGTTCTCTATATTCCACCACATGATGGTGCCACTGCTCTTTTGGCTCCAAGCTTAATATACTCTTAACTCTTATTTACAAAATGATAGAATAAATAAAATAACAACTCTTGTCCACAAAATTATTTAATAGACATATACGCATTTCGAACCCTTTGGGTTCATTATTCAATGTCAAAATGATAATCAGTATGACAATCGACAAACGAACAGTGAAGTGTACATTCGTTAAGCTGGGACGAAACCAACGCTTTCACAAAGCTCATCTAACCAGAATAAACTCCAAATGAAATACACTGAGGTAGTCAAGAAGCCTAACCAACCCAAGCAGTCTTCCATATTATAAAAAAGAAAGTAAGATTAACGATTGTCAGAAACAAAATACAAACGAAATAAAAAATACACGGAGAAAGAAGATTATCACATCTTCCAGTAGTCCGGGAAAAAGACGTTGCTAATATCTTCAAAATTGACGTCAAGAACGTGCCCGGTTTACGATACTTCGTATGCCAGTTCATATTCAATGAGTTCTTCAGTATCCCATTCGCAAGTTTATTGTCGTGAGTCTTCATCTTCTCTATCATAATCAAAAGGAGATCTTGTATAGGAGAAAATATCTTCGCATTGAATGATGGGTACAGCTGCCATTTTTTGAGGGCAAGAGGAAGGCAATCCTATACTGCTACTCATCGAAGTGCGCAGTTTTTGCCCGACTTGTTATTGTATAACGATGTTAACGAGTTGTTGCGTGTTTGGATGTATTGTATAACAATGGGATAAGTTCAGAGCCATGGCAGCCATGAGTCTCGATGCCCTCAAAAGATGGCGGATATTCAATGTTTATGTTTTGATATTTCTCCCTATAAACTTTCCGATATGGGCCATGTTTAAATCCAAGTGGATGGATTGGTTTTTACCGTCCTTCTGTCCAGCTGGGCAATGGTCCTCAGGGTAACATTCTGGAATGACTGTAGTTCACTCCATCTGGTTTTACAGATAGTCGCCAACACAGGCATGCCATACCTTCATCAAAGTTGACAATACCTTCCACACGCTGAGACATGATTTGGCTCTCGGGCTTATCGTTGGTAGGAGTAACAAACTGCATTTCCAGTGAATCTGCAACGACTTGGCCCTTGTCCTGATCAGTTTGCACATAGTCACCTTGTGGTGTACGGAGTGGAGGAAGCGTATCGTTCTTCTAATTCTTCTGTAAAGCTCTGACCATACTCCAAATGGAATTGTTTCGAGCGGACAAGCTTCTGAGTTTGTCGTTCCATCTAGCGTCACGAAACTCTTTTATCTCCTCTTGGACTCTTCGCACTAGCCTGTTGTACTTGGTTTTGAGCCAAGGTTCCCGATAGCGTTGCCATAGTCTATAGGTCCTGTTTCTTTCAGCAGTTAGGCGTTGGATTCCAGGAGTGAGTTGGATTCGATGAGAGGGTTTATTCTCCGATGGATACTTACTAGCTTCTATGGCACTGTTAATACATCTGGTGATGTCATCAACAAGTTGATCGATGTCTTCTGTACAGTAAGCAAAGTCGGGAAGGCAGCCATAGTCCTTAAGAATATCTTTGTAGAGCTTCCAGTCTTGATGATGTACAAGTTCAACGCCACAGGCTTGTGGTCAGAAGATAGGTCATCAATCGTGAAGATATTGTACGGTTTGAAGAAACCCTTCAAGAGCGAGATATCCAAAACGTCACTACTACGGGAGCAGTCGCAGTCGTGATGATATCATTTCTACCTTATATGTACCTATAGAGAATCATGCCGTTGTAATTCTGCGTTCTGTAGTTTCAGCTTGGGTGTTTGGCATTAGGTCACCAGCCAGGACGACTGGAGTGTCACCACTAAAAAGTTCATCAAGCTCGCAAATGTCAAGATAATATTTAGGTGAATTGTAGAGCGCCACGAATTTCACTTCACCACAGGAGATTGAAGACATTCGATCCTTACTGTACACACAATAGCCAGGTAGTTTGAAGTCTTGGCTTGGTTTGAGGTGAGTTTCACACAGGAAAGCAACGTCGATTTCTTTCTTTATCAGAAATTTGTGAAACTCGATACGCTTTCGGGGAATGCCCCTAGCGTTCCATATCACGCACCGAAGTTCACCTTTATTGATTACAGTATAACGTTGTGCAGCCATACTAAAATTAGTTGGTCGTAAGGAGCCCACTCAACTATGGGTAACTTTTGCCTAGATTAGAAAACAGATGGAAGTTACGTCCTAATTGCTTATACATACCTGGTAGGTCGTTGATGTTGAGGCCTTTATCTTCCGGCGTAGACACAGCAGCAGCGTAGGATTTGCCTGCTGTCACTTTTGAACTAGGCATCCTTTGAACCTGGGGGTATTTTGGACATTTCCTGTAGCTTGATGTGTGCTGTCCACCACATCTGATGCACTTTGGGGGGCCTTGTCCTTTGATCTTGGGGCAATCTCTTGACATTTATTACAACGAGGATCTTCCGTGCAGCCCATGGATACGTGTCTGAAGCGCAGGCAGTTGTAACATTGTAGTGGCTTCTTGTTCCCTCGAAAGGCCTCCACTGATACTGCCAGCAGCCCAATTCGTGTTATGTTTTTCAATGACTGGTTGTGTTCGGTGTTCGAGAGTAGAACCAAAACCATCATCATATCAATGGATCCTTTGGCCTTCATCAATCGAATCACCTTTTCCGGGAAGTAGTTGGATCTTTTTAGGTCTTCTTGGAAGTCATCGAGGTCATACGTAACATCCACATTACGAATTACGTATTTCAAGACCTTCTCCGACTTCAGTTGACGATGCTGAATTATTAAAATATTATCAGGCTTAATTCCAGATACTAACCTGTTGTGGGTTTCTTCGTCTTTACATTCAACTTTGTCGGTTTCAGCTCTGCCCGTATGAACAGTGATCTTTTCCACTGGAACATTTTTGTCGAGCTCAGTTAAGATCTTCTTAAACGGAACGCCATGAGCCCGCATGATAATTGGCGGTACATACCTCTTCGTGATCCTATGGTCTTTATTAGCCGAGCGACCTTGTACATTCTTCGGATTCCTCATTCTAGTCGCACTGATGACTTCTTCGTTTACTCTGGAGACGGTCTTTAGGTTATCGATCCTCATGCCTTTTCTGAATTTTTTATTAGCAACAGCAATCCAGGGACTGCTATCCACTTCTTCATCGGTTCCATCAGAGTTACTTCTCTTATAGCCACCGTTTGTCAAGCAGCCACTATATTCAATTATATCCAGAGACTTTAAACTTTGAGCACAGGAAATATTAAAAACATTACTTACCTTGCTGTTATCAACCGGTATATCTTCCATAGAGTTACCTGCCGTCGGATAATCAGTACCGACAATCGAATCGACACTCGAACAGTGAAGTGTACATTTGATAGGATGGGACGAAAGCAGCGCTTTCACAAAGCTCATCCAACTAGAATAAACTCCAAATGAAATACACTGAGGTAGTCAAGAAGCCTAACCAACCCAAGCGGTGTTCCAAGTTATACAAAAAAGAAATTAAGATTGACGATTGTCAGAAACAAAAAAGAAACGAAATAAAAAAAATACAAGGAGAAATAAGATTATCACATCTTCCAGTAGTCTGGGAAAGAGACGTTGCTAATATCTTCAAAATTGATGTCAAGAACGTGCCTCGGTTTACGATACTTCGTATGCCAGTGCATATTCATTGAGTTCTTCAGTATCCCTTTCACAAGCTTATTGTGGTGAGTCATCATCTTCTGTATCATAATCAAAAGAAGATCCTGTATAAACTTTCCGATATGGCCATGTTTAAATCCAAGTGGATGGATTGGTTTTTCACCGTCCTTCTGTCCAGCTGGGCAATGGTCCTCAGCGTAACATTCTGGAATGACTGTAGTTCACTCCATCTGGCTTTACAGATAGTCGCCCACGCAGGCATGCCATAGAGGAGTATGGTCCGGATAATTGATTTGTACAGAAGTAGCTTGTTGTCAATGCTGAGGGCGCTGTTGCGACCCATGAGAGCTATGATACTGTACTTAGCCCTCTTCGCTTTGTTCAGAGCATAGGACATATGCTGGTTCCATGAGAGTCTTGAGTCAATGATAACTCCCAGATACTTGTAGTTGTCCACCCAGTCCAGTTTACTTATTGAACAGAACAAGAGAATCTGGGGGATGCTTGAGCTTCCTATTGAGGTACAAAGCCTTGCACTTTCCGACGTTAAGGTTCAACTTCCAGAAGTTAAACCAGTCTTCGAACTGCTTCAAGGCGCACTGCAGCCGAGTGATAACGTGAGCCGGCTGGTGTGGCCATGCCATAATGGCAGTGTCATCCGCATAAAAATACAGATTACAATTATCGGGTTTCGGGAAATCATGTACAAAGTAATTAAATAGTACAGGCCCGAGGACAGAACCCTGAGGGACACCGGCCTTTACAACATGGGGTGTGGAAAGATCGTCTCCAACTTTGGCTTAATAGGATCTGCCGTCAAGAAAGGATTTCACCATCAAAATCAAATCGGCAGGGACCCCATCTCTGATCATTTTGTAGAAATGGCCCTCATGCCACACATGGTCAAAAGCTTTACTGACATCGAGAAATACCACCCCACAGTACCTGGATAGGTTCAGGGGGATGCTCAGGTCTTCAACGAGCCTCCATATCTGCATCGGACAAGAGTGGGCAGCACGAAAGCCAAACTGCTCTTCCCGAAAAACGTCATTTGCTAGACAGTGATCTTGGAATCTGACGAGGATCGTTCTCTCCAATACCTTGGACATCGTGGGTAGCAGGCTAATGGGTCGGTAACTCTCCGGAATTGCAGGATTTTGCCCCTGCTTGGGGATACTCAACACAATAGATTTCTTCCAAGCCACAGGGAAATAAGAAAATTTCCAGCAGTCGATAATGATATTGGTGAGAGTGTCAATAAAGTTCTTTGGGAGATTCATAAGGGCATTATTACTCACCTTGTCTTTTCCTGGAGCCTTCTTCTTTTTCAGTTTACTTATGATGTTGGCGATCTCTCCAGCCTCGATGTTGTTCTTCGATAAATGCTGCGGGACTTCATCAAAGTTGACAGAAACATCTTCCACACGCTGAGACATGATTTGACTTTCGGGATTGTTGTTGATAGGAGTAACAAATTGCATTTCAAGTGAATATGCAATGACTTGGGCCTTGTCCTGATCAGTTTGGACATAGTCACCTTGTGGAGTACGTAGTGGAGGAAGCGTATCATTCTTCCTCTTCTGTAAAGCTCTGACCATACTCCAAATGGAATTGTTGCGAGCGGACAATTTTTTGAGTTTGTCATTCCATCTAGCGTCACGAAGCTCTTTTATCTCCTCTTGGACTCTTCTCACTAGCCTGTTGTACTTGGTTTTGAGCAAGGTTCCCTATAGCGTTGCCATAGTGTATGGGTCCTGTTTCTTTCAGCAATTAGACGTTGGATTGCAGGAGTGAGTTGGATTCGATGAGGAGGTTTATTCTCTGATGGATACTTACTAGCTTCTATGGCACTGTTAATACATCTGGTGATGTCTTCAACACGTTGATTGATTCCTCTGTACAGTAAGCAACGTCGAGATGGCAGCCATATTCCTTAAGAATATCTTTGTAGAGCTTCCAGTCTTGATGATGTATCAGTTCCTCTCGGAAATTTATGTCGACATTGTCAAAGTTCAACGCCACAGGCTTGTGGTCAGAAGAAAGGTCATCAATCGTGAAGATATTGTACGGTTTGAAGAAACCCTTCAAGAGCGAGATGTCCAAAACGTCACTACTAGGGGAGTGGTCGCAGTAGTAGGTGTCCTCCACAGGTCCAGCAGCGATGATATCATCTCTACCTTGTATGTACCTATAGAGAATCATGCCGTTGTAATTCTGCGTTCTGGAGTTCGAGCTTGGGTGTTTGGCATTTAGGTCTCCAGCTAGGACGACTGGAGTATCACCACTGAAGAGTTCATCAAGCTAACTAATGTCAAGATAATGTTTAGGTGAATTGTAGAGCACCACGAACTTCACTCCACCACAGGAGTCGTCATTGATAATGATGGAGGCCGATTCCATACCTGCATAAGACTTGGAGACTAATTCTTGGTGTTGAATTCCCTTCTTAATGATGATCGCAGCGCCCCCAGAAGCACATCTTGCAGCATTTGAAGCCATTCGATCCTTACGGTACACACAATAGCCAGGTAGCTTGAAGTCTTGGCTTGGTTTGGGATGAGTTTCACAAAGGAAAGCAACGTCGATGTCTTGCTTTAACAGAAAATTGTGAAACTCGATACGCTTTCGGGGAATGCCCCTAGCGTTCCATATCACGCACCGAAGTTCACCTTTGTTGATTACAGTATAATTAACTGTAATCATACTAAAATTAGTTGGTCGTAAGGAGCCTACTCAACTGTAGGTAACTTTTGCCTAGATTAGAAAATAGATGAAATATACGTCCCAATTGCTTATACATACCTGGTAGGCCGTTGATGTTGAGGCCTTTATCTTCCGGCGTAGACACAGCAGCAGCATAGGATTTGCCTACTGTCACTTTAGAACTAGACATCCTTTGAACCTGGGGGTATTTTGGACATTTCGTGTAACTTGAAGTGTGCTGTCCACCACATCTGATGCACTTTGGGGGGTCTTGTCCTTTGATCCTGGGGCAATCTCTTGACTGGTGCCCATCAGCACATTTATTACAACCAGGATCCTCTGTGCAGCCCATGGATATGTGTCCGAAGCGCAGGTAGTTGTAGCACTGTAGTGGCTTCTTGTTCCCTCGAAAGGCCTCCACTGTTACTGCAAGCGGCCCAATACGTGTTATGTTTTTCAATGACTGGTTGTGTTCGGAGTTCGGGAGCAGAACCAAATCCATCGGCATATCAATGGATCCTTTGGCTTTCCTCAAGCGAATTAATATTTCCGGGAAGTAGTTGGTTCTCTTTAGGTCTTCTTGGAAGTCATCGAGGTCATACGTAATATCCACATTACGTATCTCGTATTTCAAGACCTTCTCCGACTTCAGTTGATGATGCTGAATTTTTAAGATATTATCAGACTTAATTCCAGAGACTAATCTGTTGTGCGTTTCTTCGTCTTCACATTTAACTTTGGCGGTTTCAGCTCTGCCCGTTTGAACGGTGATCTTTTCCACTGGAACATGCTTCTCGAGCTCAGTTAAAATCGTCTTAAACGGGACGCCATGAGTCCGCACGATAATCGGCGGTACATACCTCTTCGTGATTCTATGGTCTTCATTAGCTGAGCGACCTTGTCCATTCTTCAGATTCCGCATTCTAGCCTCGCTGACGACTTTTTCGTTTACTCTGGAGACGGTCTTTAGGTTATCGATCCTCGTGCCTTTTCTGAATTTTTTATTAGTGACACCAATCCAGGGACTGTC
>JAHWFO010078603.1:419138-437250 GCA_023313115.1 Rhysida immarginata | reverse complement strand
TGAGAGGAGTACGTACAAGTCGAGTTTATTGAATTTGGTTCGCTATTTCGAATGCTACAGCCATTTTTTTAATTTTTAGAAAAAAATTACTATCTCGAAATAGGCTTAACCATCTGACATAAAAAATACGCTAAGGCACAATTTAGGTTACCCTCTAAGTATTTTTAATTGTTTGGTTCTGCTATTGCCATTTCAGAGGAGTTAGCTGCACAAAATTGGTCACATACGCACAAACGGAATTTTTTTTTCAAAATTTCAACATATCTGTTTGAATCATGAGTATTTGGTCGTTTGCAGCAAAAAACTTTTGAGTTTCTGAAACGAACACATAGGCCTTCACTCTTATAGAGTGTAAAACCGTATAATGTGAAAGAATCCTAAGAGTGTCAGAGACCTTGGATGATGTGGCCTAGCCTGTAGTCGTCGTTCCAATTCATCCATAGATGTTTATAGTCCGTCTGGAAAAAATTGTTACTAAAGATAACCTCGAGGCCTTCAAAGGGTAAAAAGACAGTTCTACACGAAATATCAGCTTCATAAACACAGGTCGCCGCCAAAGCAGTTAAAAAGTAAACAGGACGATGAAAGGTAGGCCAATGAATGTTAATTTAAAATAAAATTTCTTCTGCTTACAAATTGTAAAAAAGAATTATAACTCCTTGAAAATTTTAGTTTTTGGCTTTTTATGAATTCAAAATAAATGGTAACTCATTTCCCAATGAGTTTAAAATCAAATTATAGTCATTTTTTATGAATTTTATTTTCGTTATACACTGGCGGGTAAAAAAATTACAACACCATGAAGGACTTGTGTTAGATGAATGAAATTTGGACAGTATATTCAGCTATGGTATTTATTTAATTGATTCAAGGTTACAACTTATAGGGGGCGCCACCAGCGCTAGCGTGTACATGCAAATGAGACATTCCAATGACAGATATAAAGGAGATCAGACGCGCGTCTGTGTCACTTCAGACACTTGTGGACGTGTGTGATAGAGTACGTAAAATATGCCTCGAAGGCGACTGCGACGTGAATATGGGCAGCTAACCCAATTCGAACGAGGACGTGTAGTGGGCCCTCGTGAGGGTGGACTTTCGTTGCGTGCTATGGCAGAACGCATGGTTCGAGGCGTTGCCACTGTGTACAACTGTTGGCAGCAATGGTCCAGGGAAGGCAGGATTACCAGGAGACCAGGATCTGGACGACTCCCGGCCACTGGAGACAGGGTTGACTGGCGCATCTGTCGCATGGCTGTGGCAAATCGGACAGCATCTGCAGCGGACATTCAGGCTGCTGTGGCACCCAACGTCACTCCACGCACAATTCGGAACCGTCTCCTGGCCAGGAATCTCCACTCCAGGCGCCCTGTGGCATGTTTGCCTCTTAGCCCTCAACACCGTGCGGCACGTCTTTGTGGTTTCAAGCCAGAGCGACTTGGAGGGCAGAATGGAGGTCTGTGTTCTTCACGGATGAAAGTCGTTTCTGTCTGGGTCAGAGGAGGAGTGGGGAAGTCCTGTTATCGAGCTGTATCCGTCGTCGGTATACTGACCCCACCCCTGGCGTTATGGTATGGGAAGGGATTACCTACGACAGCAGGACCCCCTGGTAGTTATCCTAGCCACCATGACGGCAAATGTTTACATTCGGATGGTTGTTTGACCCATTGTGCTGCCATTCATGGCTGGTATGCCATGGGGGCCGTTTCAACAGGATAACGCTCGACCCCACACTGCCACTGCAACCCAACGTGCCCTTCAGGGTGTACATATCCTACCATGACCAGCACGATCACCAGATCTGTCGCCCATCGAGAACGTCTGGGACATGGTCGGATGCCGTGTCAGGGCTATTCCACAACCAGCAACAACTGTCGCTGCTCTGACCATCCAGGTACAACAGGCATGGAATGCCATACCACAAAATGACATTTGGCATCTCTACGACTGTATACATGCACGTGTGCAGGCCTGCATAGACCAGCGCGGCAACTACAGCGGGTACTAAAGTCCGTGCTTTTCACCATATTCAGGGTGGTTCTGGTAGCGCCCCCTATAAGTTGTAACCTTGAAACTTGAATCAATTGAATAAATACCATAGCTGAATATACTGTCCAAATTTCATTCATCTAGTACAAGTCCTTCGTGGTGTTGGGATTTTTTTTTCCGCCAGTGTATTGTCTTGTTGAAGTGTGAAATTTCTTAATTTTCGTCAACATCATTTACTTCAATGTATTATTATCATTAAATAGGTAGTGTATCTAAATGTATATATTTAAAGGTACAGTCCGTCCCAAAAAATTACGAACATTGTTTTTTTCTGTGTAATGGAAAGAATTCGACAAATTGTTAACATAGTTTATTGTTACTCTATAAGATAGGAAATTATTTCAATGCTGCTATATGTTTAACAGTCAGATCACATAAGAAAACATCCGAAAAAAAAAGAAACAGGCGTTTTTGCTGTCCCAAAAAAGTATGAACATAGTATGAAAAACGTCAAACAATACAAAGAACGTATGAATTAATAATCAATAAACTTGCCATTTCTTTTAATCACTACAAAAAAACGATGTTTCATTGATTCAATGAGTTTGCGCAAGTTCAGAAGTGGAATTTCCTCCCATGACTTTAGAACGGCCGTCTAAAGGTCCTGAACGGAATCAAATTGACGTCCGTCCTTATAAACAGCCCTAACGAATATTCTCCACACATTCTTGATTGGGTTTAAATCAGGGCTCAACGTCGACCATTCTTAAACGGTGATGTGCTTTTGATTAAGCCATTGTTTTGTCGATGCTGATGCATGAATTGGAGCATTGTCTTGTTGAAAAATGTAATGCTCTCCACCAATACGGACAGCGTGTGGGAGTAAATGTTCGTTAAGCATCTCTTGATATGCCGTAGAATTCATTCTGCCATTGACGATTGCAAGTGATGACTTTCCGTTCATGCTGAAGCTACCCCAGATCATCAGGGAACCACCTCCTTGAACTCTCTTGCTGAAGTATTGTTCTTCATGGCGCAGGTCGTGCCAATATCGCTGTAGTCCATCAGGTCCATCTAGATTGAATTTTTTTTCGTCACTGAATATGACATGTTCCCACTCCTTGTCCCACGTCATGTGATCTTTGGCCCATTGTAGACGTTGTTGCAGATGTGCTGCTTTGAGGGCTGGTCGTTGTTTGCGTTTCATGAATTTAATGTTTTTGTCGCTTCTTAAAATGCGATGCATACTTGATTTGGAGATTTCATGATCCAATTCTTGGGCTATTGTACATGTCGAGCAATTTTTGTGGGTATCTAATCGCACTACTTCTCGTCTAGTACGGCTCGTTGCTTTTTTCTTGCGGCCACTTGCGTGTTTGCCGCTCGCAGTTCGTTTCCCTTTCAAATATTCATTAACTGTCGATGTTGCACGACCAATTCTTCTGGCTATTTCAGCTTGTGAAACACCTTCAGATGCCAGGGCATCCATATAACCTTTTTCATGTTCTGTAACATCTTTCCTCTTCCCCATCTTGTGAGAAGTGGTCAATTTTTTTTAAAACTTGTAGGACTACAAGCAGAGTTCCTTCTATCTATCTATATGGAACTTTCATGTTAATAAATGCTTCCACCTACTGCGAAATGATCATGTTCTGTGTGTTCGTACTTTTTTGGGACATCACATTTAAGGTAGACTGGGGGGTTTGTTATTTCTTACGTGCCTGAATGTTAAACACATAATAGCAACATTGCGATAAATGCCTATTTTGTACAGTAACAGTAAACTGTGTTAACAATTTGTTGAATTCTTTCCGTTATACAGAAAAAACCAATGTTCGTAATTTTTTGGGACGGACTTTATATAATATATTTAAATGTTGCATACTGATGGCTTTTGTCACTTATTTTGCTTATCACTTTCTCAATAAAAACAAATTAAAGAAGTTCAGATTAATTCTGTTGTTAAAATTAGATTAGTTTGTGAGTGAAATTACTATATTTCAGAAAAATATCAATATATTGGTAAAGTCTAAATGATTCAAATGTATACTGTAAACTTAACAGCCAGTGAGCTGATTGCCAAGCAAGTTACTCAAGCATTTAAATAGGCGAATATCTATTTTTCCTCCGTGGAAAATATTTTTTTCTTGACGCCGAAAGATTACATGTCATACATTTCAAGATTCCGTGTGATCAGGACAGTATCCGTTAATTACAGACCAAGAAATATTTAAAAATCTCTAAAAAGTTGTAGCATGCTCCATTGAAATGTAGGTTAACGAGCCGGCAAATTACACCCTTCCGTTAGAGGGTGCCACCATCCGTTGGAAGGCGCCACCATCCTAATCTAGTGCTTTACTCACCACGATCGCATAGCATGGGAAACGGTGAAGCTGTCCATTCTGTGTTATTCTGTGGTTAAGGGTCGGCGGTTGGGGAAGGGGGTAGTATGTACCTTCGTCGATAACAACAGCTTTATCAAAATCTTGCGACAGCGTGATAAAACAGTTATTCAGTAATCATAGCCTAATAATAACTCTACATGAGTTATTATTAGGCTATGATATAACTCTACAGGAACAAGTAGTTCCAGTCGGGTAACTTCAAAACCTGAACAAAAGATTTTGTACATTCGCGAAAAGTGAAAGATACTTTCGTTTTTGTTTTTTACATCGTGTTATTATTGTAAATAGTGTTACTATTTTCTGTTATATACATTATTTATTAAAATACAAATTAAAGGTCAAGTGACACGGAATTTTCACTTGTTGATTTTATTGTGTCATTAGATGCAGTTTGTCTTAATATATTTATGCAATAATTCGTTTCCCTAAAATTAACGGTTAAATATGCGAAAATTGGATTTTTAATGTAAATTTACGAAGATTGCCGAATATCAGACACTGCAACCAATAGTTGGTGCTGCATGTAGCCTCAACGTATGAATACATAGCACGATGTCCACCATGCATAGCATAAGCAGAAATGGATGAGGATATAATTTGTAATCTGATAAAAATAACAATTAAACTTACAACTTAAACCCTTTTAGAGTATTAATATTTATTATTTGATCGAAAAAGGCATACGAAAGAATATTTTCTTGGTCTTCTTTTCAAAATTCTGGTTAATGAGAGTGAAATAGATGCAGGATTATCTAGGATAATAGAGAAGTCAGCTGAGCCAGGGTTTATGAAGAGCAGTGTCACGGAATTCGAATATCATCCAGAATTCTCGTGACAAGTACTCTCGCTTTCGATCTCGAATTGTTTACAATTCGGAGCGAAAGCGGAATCGACGTCGTCATCATCCGCTTCAACATCATAACGCAGGAGCCAATGAGAGAGGAGCGACGCTCTTGAGTGCGGGCTCGAAGCGAGAGCACGGGGAGAGAGACAAAAAGAGATTGGCGACGACCGATGGACGACGGAGGATAGGGAATCTCCTGGCCACGAGCGACACGAGGCATCGGGACGGTTTGGTGACCGGTTCGCCGACGGAGAGGGTTCGTCCGCAAGCGACTGCGACGGATACGGCTTCGGAGTCGAAGAGCGCTTCGTTGTGTGGGTCACTGCCATGCGGAGAAGCTCGTTTGGCGGAGCATTATTCCGATGCAGAGTACGAGAGCCCTCAACGTGAAGGGTGCACGTCGCCGGCGCTCAGCTTGCTTCTACGTTCACCGAGGGTCTCAGCCGCCGACCGTGGATTCGGCCTGGTGAGTGTATCGTTTATTGTAGGCTGTGCGGCCGTAATAGTTAAGAGAGCTTTCCCTGAGTTAAGTCGCCGTGACGTATGTGCGTGCTCGCCGGTGTGTGGTCTTTGGCCCGGCGGCATGCGAGCTTATTTCAGGAATGATTTTGGCTTCGTCATTATGAAGCCCAAGTGAAGTGCCTTCATCCTCACGTAGAAATTTTGTCCTTGTGCTAAACCTTGTAATAGCCCGTTTTGCCTGTCTTATGTTTCATTGTTAACGTAGTAGCACATTTTATGCTGTCATGTAATATTCCAGGTTCTTTAACGCAGGTCCTTTTGTGGCTTTGAATCTCCGAACTGGGAAAAAAAAGGAGCTCTACTTATGGTGTATTGAGTGACTATATTAATTTGTAATTCTAAGCTTAATGGACTCCCCCTGGCTATAGAACTTTTACCGACATTGACTTTTATGATGACATTTATTTAACTAATCCTAGCCCTCGCGACTGGAACTTTTAGTACGCGAGTGCGCCGTTTGTGTTATCGTGGACTATTGTGTTACAGCGAAATTCATGTAAATGTTCACTGTAAATTGCTATATCAGTTTCAGTTATTTTCTGCTAGACGTAAATAGTTTAAGGCCCTGTATGCTTTATTGTGGTTCATTTGCTGAGAATGTTTAAGCTATAGGATAGCTACTTTAAAAGTGTTTTAGATACTGTCCCAGCTAATTTGCTATTTCTTATTTGGCTTATACGCAATGTTTTGTGTTAAGCTATAAAACTTTTTGGCTATTAGACTTTAGCTCTTAAGTTTTAGCTGCCTACCCGGGTGGCCAAAGCGGGTAGGTGTCGGGAGTTCGCTTCCGACCAGCGAAAGCTGTGGGCCAAGTTCATGTTGCCTCGTTAGAGGTGTTTTTTATGTTGGGTGTAGCATAATGCCACCTGTAAGATCTGTTTAGATCTTAACTCCGTAGAGGGCAATACCATCTGCCCATCTGCTTCAAAAGAAGCAGCTCGGCTGCCGGATAGTTATTATATTGTAGTTATCATTTGAGTCATTTATTCTTGTAGCTTTATGTGCTTTGGTTTAGCTCTTAAGCTTTGTTTTAGGTTAACTGACTATATGATAATTGTAAAGGCTACGTTAAAGCCTTTGTTGTAAGTTACTTTTAGGTGATTTTGGTATTTACAGTTAAGACATTAATTGTCGTATTCAATTGCTTAGCTTGTGAGCTTTGGTTAGGTTACAAGCTTAATTGTAATTGTAAAGGCTTTCGTTAGAGCCTTTGATGTAATTTACTTTTAGGGGAATTTGGCAATTACAGTTTTTAGATTTGAACTCATTAATCGTCGTATTCATTTGTTTAGCTTGTAAGCTTTGGTTAAGTTACCAGCTGAATTGTAATGTAAAGGCTTACATTTAAGCCTCTGATGTTTTTCACTTCTAGGCCAAACGGTCCTTGAAGGTTAGGATTAATTTAAGCATTTTCTTTTAATTGAAATTATCTCGCACCAAGGTGCAGGTAAAGTTAAACTCTTCATGTTTATCTTTGACTGATACTTATTGCATTTTTGTGAATTGTTATCATATCTATTTTTGCAAAGGGAGCCCATTCGACTCCTCTTTATCTTTTCCTATATTTACATCATTTATAATAAACTTTATCTTTATTTTATTCTAATTTCGTGCGCTGTTGCATGTCATTTAAATTCCACTGCGCTACTCCAAATTATAGCTTAAATACATGTGACAAGCAGAACTGAATAATTTGTGTATCAATTCTAGAGATAAAGAGGAATGAGCATCTCTTTTAAAAAATAATTCCAAACAGATAGAACCATCCCATGTGACAATGGATAAACGGCTTCGATGTGGTGCAATTCGAAAATACAGTATATCTAAGGACAGCTATGAAGCCAAAGGAATAGAATTTTACCAAATTGTTTTATAAATTTGAAAATACTAATCCCTACATTTACTCAAAAGCATACCAGAAACAATTTATTTTAAGTTCAAGCGAAAAGCGGATCATGTGACCAGTCGATCTGGGGTGCAATTTCCTGAATAAAACAATATTAAAATCCGTTTTCCTATAAGTGTCGTATAAAGAACATCACCGAATAAGCAAATTTGAATGGAAATCACGTTTTTGGTCAAAAATGAAGCTGAATCGGTATATTCTATAATCCAAGTTTACTGACTAGAATACTAAAGTGCCTGACATTATACTGACGCAAAATATTATCACGTGTTTGTAACAATACACAATTGAAATGCGAATTCTCAATAAAGTCTTTTTATGATGTACAGACACTCCTGTACAGTAGCCATTGGATAAACTGCAACACTATGAAGGAAAGTTATAGACATGCCTCAGCTACTATGTAATGCAGTTACTCTCAACAGCAACTGCCACATCAGGAAAGCTGTAGTCACACCATTCCAGCAGGACAATGTCTACCAGCAGCTTGAGTAAGATAGCAGATACCTTTTCTTCTTAGGCCTCCATGTTGTCGACTATTGAACATGTACGGGATAATGGACAATAGGCGAGTAGCTCGTCAAGATCCTCCAATCAGGGAAGAGGAAGAATGGGAAACGCAAGTCGTAACAGTTCCAATGCTATTCAAGTGAAATCAAAACAGCACCACTGGCTCCGGCCTTAATGGTGCTGCTCCACAGGCTTCTCCTACCCCCCTCCCACCCGTGCTGTTATTTTGACCACCCTCTCGTAAATGCTATTTTATTCCGTTCATTTAATGTTAGAGTACGTATCTATTCTTGTTCCTAATATGCTCTTCTTCTGTTCTGAGTTGGAACGTGTCAACGCAGCACAATCTGGCACCGCCTGTCTTTGACTTGTCGGAGAAAAAAATAAAATCAGGCACTTAGTTGCTGGATGCGCTGGTGACCTTCGTTGAATAGAAGAACAACTACCATGAATGCGCCGCGCAGAAATGGCTCTTTGAAGAAAACCAATCACCTTGTAGGAAATTAGATACAAATTACATTTCATCTAAAGAAGGCTAGATTAGAGAGATATGAAAATAACTGCTCCAATCTTGGAAGTTTATGTTCACTTAATACTTTATTTGGTTTGCAGTCACTTATTTAAAAATGTATTTTTCATTTAAGGCTCAGTTTCGAATAAAGTCGTAACGACCTGGCCGCTTGGATCGCTAATTACATCCGATTTCACTAATTCTCCGAGCCTTCACTTCCCATTGTAATTCTTCCCTGCTCCAATTTCAATGAACAGTGGCCTATCGTAGAAGCAACTGCACAGGAAAACATCTGAACCACTTTGATTCTCATGCTTGTGAATCACTCACCTTTAAATACAATAGTATTGTACTGGTCTGAAGCTATAATCACTTAGGTACATTAATCAGTGGCAATTTTCGGAAAACGCTAGTGCACTTTGTTTTATTTCGCGCCATTTTTCCTAGTGTCTTAAGGCTAGTTACATGTACTTGAGAGATACTGCGATGAATCGCATACCCCATGGTGCTCTCGTTAGAGACTAGGGTTTCGATAATATCTGGTTATAAAAATGTCATATTAATCTATTTCTTATAAAATTATTTTTCTCAATATTGGAAGTACTGTAATAACAAATTTTCTCATTATAATGAACAGCCAGTCATTCATTATTTATGAGGTATGGAGTATGATTAAACCTTCATGGGCCCATCTTGAGCTATTATTCTTATTGTTCATTTATGTTCATTATACTGGAAACAGCTCAGTCTTTATTTAATTTATAAAGATTTCACGTAAAAGAACACATTGTGATAGACAGATAGGACAATAGTGAGCAAAATAAGGAGAAACACATAGTACAAAAGAAATCGTGATTTTATTGTTATGCAAACAAACTTCATACAAGAGACTATGTCTTATTCATAAAGGCTTATTTGGAAAGACAAAATCTTGTTAAAACATAAATAACTCTTAATATATTTGTATCAATCAATCTAATTAAGTAAATAGGCCTAAGCAAAGATAAAATAACAAGTTACATTCATAAAGGCTTATTTCACAAGACAATATCTTATGAAAACATAATTACAACTCAATATATTTGTATCAATCAATCTAATCAAGTAGATAGGCCTAAGCAATGACAAAATAATAAGTTACAATATCAGAGCAAAGTTAAAAAAAATTATAATGAATAATTTACAATTTGTTACAAGTCTTTGACACAGAACATGTCTTGTATTCCTTTTTATAAGGGAGGAATACTGTAACCCTAAAACGCAATAAAATCAAAGTCAATTGTCCCTTTTTAAAGTTCAATCACTTCGTTTTTTCAGAGAGTCAATAGATCTAAGTAAACCAAGTTCGATCTAGGTAACCTTAAGCCTAATCACTTACGATCGCTGAGCTTCTTCCCTTGAGACATGATAATTGTAAGTAGCAAGAGCAGCATCAATTCAACCTGTTGTTTCACAAGAATGAGCACCAGTGTTTATTGTTTGTTGCTTCCCTCCTTAAATATCATTTTGAAGCTGGCGCTTTGAACTCTGGTAGTAATGAAATGCTGAAAACACGTGGAGTGAACTACAGTCATTCCAGAATGTTACCCTGAGGACCATTGCCCAGCTGGACAGAAGGATGGTGAAAAACCAATCCATCCACTTGGATTTAAATATGGCCCATATCGGAAAGTTTATACAGGATCTCCTTTTGATTATGATACAGAAGATGAAGACTCACGACAATAAGCTTGTGAAAGGGATACTGAAGAACTCATTGAATATGAACTGGCATACGAAGTATCGTAAACCGAGGCACGTTCTTGACATCAATTTTGAAGATATTAGCAACGTCTCTTTCCCTGACTACTGGAAGATGTGATAATCTTATTTCTCCTTGTATTTTTTTTATTTCGTTTGTTTTTTGTTTCTGACAATCGTCAATCTTATTTTCTTTTTTGTATAATATGGAAGACCGCTTGGGTTGGTTAGGCTTCTTGACTAGCTCAGTGTATTTCATCTGGAATTTATTCTGGTTGGATGAGCTTTGTGAAAGCGCTGCTTTCATCCCATCCTAACAAATGTACACTTCACTGTTCGATTGTCAATTGTCGATTTGAGTGGGCAAGAGGCAGAAACCAAATATGATAAGAGTTCTGTTAGGCCTAATACACTGGCGATAAATTAATCTCATGTCTCAAGAGGAATAATGTACATAAAACACAAGTTTTGACACAAGTCATGAATTACACCGAGGTCCATCGACAAGGTAGGAAATTAAAATATGTTTTTCTTTTCCTTAATTTTTTCTTTGAGGGACTATAGTAACAGAGCATTACAAAGTTTGAGATCGTTCTTTTTCGATCATAACTGACAAAAGTTTCCTTTTGTCACACATGTCCTTTCTTAATGGGAGTCTTCCTTCCCTTGTTGTAATCGTCGGTAGTCCACCTTTGTCCTGGGTCTGAGGTTGTACCTTGTCAATGCTCCTCTCAATGCTGCTTGATCATCTTTTGTGGACTCAGTGGGCTGCTGGGCTGCCGTCATCTCTGAAGTGGTCTCTCTCAACAGTTCAGGTTGATCAGTGGTTGGTGACTCCGGTGTCTGGATCATCTCCTGCTCTGAAGTGGTGGTTGGCTCTGGTTCATCTGTTTCTAGATCAGTGGCATTGTCTCCACTAGGGCGAGATGTTGACTCTACTGGAAATAGCTCGACTGTGACTGGTTCCATCCATTGTGATGAAGATTCATAGACATCCAATTCTGTGGCGGCTGGAAGTGGTTTTTGACGTGGCACATAAATGATATCCCAACTTATGTCTTCTTCGTCTGTCTCAGTCTCACTTTCTGGTGGATGATACACTGGTCTCTGCTTCCTTCTGGTA
The DNA here is from genome assembly GCA_023313115.1 of Rhysida immarginata. Classification (NCBI taxonomy): domain Eukaryota; kingdom Metazoa; phylum Arthropoda; class Chilopoda; order Scolopendromorpha; family Scolopendridae; genus Rhysida; species Rhysida immarginata. The sequence continues at coordinate 425,700 of JAHWFO010078603.1, read as the reverse complement.
GATTGCTGTTGGTGTCTTGTGTTGTCACTAAAGCAAAGTTTTAGGAGATCTACATGCACAGTTTGTTGGTCATGCTCTTGGATACCTTTGATACCTTATAGTTTACAGGAGAGAGCTTTTTTAACACTCTGAATGGACCAATATATCTAAAACCCAGTTTGTTCTTCCCACCTCCCTTCCTAAGTAACCACACCTTTGCCCCAATCTTAAATTATTTTAGATGTTTATCCACATTTGTTTTGTCTATTTTCCCTTTGCTTCTTCCCTCTTCTTGTTTCTTTGCAAGCTGACGAGCTTTTATCAACCCTCCCACCAATCTGGAACGATATGTGTCAAGTTCCATTTCCTCTATATTTTGTTCCCAGGAGAACGGGACCATGGGATGAAATCCATTAAGTAAATATGCGGGTGTTTCCCCAGCATTCTCATTGGAGCTGCTGCGTATGGAGAACAAAGTTGCTTCCAGTAACTCATCCCAGTGTTGCTTATTATTGCATAGGAGCCTTAGAGTTTCCCCTATACTGTTATTCATTCTTTCTACCAAATATTTGATGTTGGACGATAAGCAGTTGAGAAGTGATGACAAATGTTTAGGTCTTTGGCCACCACAGGCATCAGCTCCAATGTAAAGTTTGCTCCCCGATCAGAAATTAATTCTTTGGGTACTCCATATCTACATATGATTTTTTCATTAAGAGCTTTAGCAATAGTTTCAGTTGTCTGGTCTGGAATGGCCTTTGCTTCAGGAAAACGGGTGAAAATATCTACAAAAACAATAATATATTTGTTCCCTTGTTCAGATTTTGTTACGGGTCCTATCACGTCCATAGAAAGGGGTAGGCCGCCTTAATACCTTCCTGAAAAGGAGCTTTACCTGTGTGGAGTTTACATTTCTGACATATCTTACAAGTTTTAATAAAATTCGAGACATCCCTATACATAGAGGGCCAATAATAGTCAGAATAAATCTTTCTCCAAGTTTTGTTTGATCCCCTATGACCTGACAAGTGAGAATCATGGGCCATTTCTATCGATTTGACTCTAACATCCTCTCCTACCCATATTTTTAATTTTTTCTTTCCCCGATACGATTTTCCTATATAGTATACAATACCATCTCGTATAATGTAATTTTGTCCTTTTTCTCTACGAGTTATCAGATCTCTGATATTGGCTCCATTACTTGTGATTGTATTATTTTTTCCTTCCAGTCTATTTCATCAGAAAAATTAGAGTTATTAACTTCAATTGATTGGGAACGAGATAATTAGTCTGCAATACAATTATCACTCCCTTTTATGTGTCTAACTTTCAGGTTATACTCCTGTACTTCAATTGCCCACCTAAGTAGTCTTTGATTGGTTCCTTTCATTGTTTTCAAGAATGATAGAGGTTTATGGTCAGATAAAATGGTCACTGGAAAACCCAGGATAATATGTCTAAAGTGCCGTACAGCAAGAATAATTGCTAATGCTTCTTTTTCTATAGTGCAGTAATTTAACTGGCTTTTTTTAAGCTTGGCACTAAAGAAGGCTACCAGCTGCATATTCCCATGGTGCATTTGATGTAAGGCTGCACCAACAGCACCCTGAGAAGCATCAGTGTGAAGAAAAAATTCCTTCCCATAGTCAGGTGGCATAAGAAGGGGAAACTACCCAAATTTCTTTTAACTAATTGAAAAGCTTCCTCGCAATTCTTGTCCCAAAGGAACTTCACACCTTTTTTTGTAAAATTCGTAATAGGGGTTAGACATTCTGATAAATTTTCCCAAAAAGGACGATAGAAGTTAATCGCTCCAATAAGAGAGCGTGTCTCTTTCACATTTCCAGTTGGGGCTAAATTAAGAATGTCATGGACCTTTCCTGAGTCTCGCTGGACTCCATTGCTTGAAATAATGTGAACAAGGTATTTCACCCTGTCTATAAAAAAATGGCATTTTGATGGCTTGATAATGAGGCCTTTTCTAGAAAAGATGTCAAGCACCTTTTCAAATATTCTTAGGTGTTCTTCAAAATCAACTGAATAAATTAAAACATCGTCTTGGAAGATAAAAACTCCTTCACAAATAAGATCAGTCAATATCTCAGACCTAACTGCCTGGAATAAATGAGAAGAGTTCTTACACTCTTGGGGCATTCTGGTCAGCTGGTACTTACCCCAAGGGGTAGTAAAGGCAAAATATTCTCTTAGGTGAGGTGCAAGAGGAATCTGATAATATGCACTATGGAGATCCAGGACAGAGAAATACTTTTGACCATGGAGCTGTTGAAGTATCTCTTGTACTTTAGGCATGGGGTAATCTACAGCCTCAGTAACTTCATTTACCTTTCTTAAGTCAAGAGTCATACGGATTTTGCCATTGTCCTTTTTTACTACATGAAGAGGTGAGTTCCGTTTTGACCTAGTGGGTTCTATTATTCCTGCTTTTAAATAATCTAAAATATAATTCTTTAATTTTGGAAGGTATACCTGAGGAATAGGATATTGACGAACAAATACCGGTTGGTCTTTTTTGACTTTAAATTCAACTTCATAGTCCCTGACACTATTGACTTCCTTTATGTCTTGACTAAAACAGTCAGCAAACTTTGTCAGTAGCCCCATAAGCCTTCTCCTCTGTTTGTTATTAAGATTGATAAGTTTCAATTCCTGAACCTGAATCTCCCCACATTCAATAGAAATGTTGTTAATAATATCCCCCCTATTATTCCATCATAATTACGACCCAAGAGATCCATAATTAAGAATCTACGACTGCCTAAGTTTCCTACTTCAGTCTCCAATTCCGCCATAATGGCATTATCAACCAAGGACACGTGTCCATTAATTAACTGGTCAAATGAATTACTGTTTATCCAATCAATTTTATTCCCTAGATATCTAGCTATTCTGTCATCAATTATGGACATCTCAGATCCTGTATCAAGTAAAAATTCTAAGGATACATTATCTATTTTAACCTCTAACTTATGAAGCGCTTTATGATCCTTTTGTAATTCAACCAAATTCTGTTCTTTGGCCTGTGACCCCCATGACTGGTTTCCACTGGTGGTCACTACTAATTTAAAGGTTTGCTCTTGCAAAACCTGGAAATATGTCCTTTCATTTTACATTTAAAACAGATAATGTCTTTTCTGTTTTGATCCCTAGTCTTCATAATGTCTAGTTCCTGTTTCATGCTCTCTAATTGATTCATTAAATCTTGAATTGCTTTGTCTCGAGCTATTTGGGTTTTTTCCTTTTCTTGTAGTTGGGCAGCCAAATCAGTCAATTGTTTTTTTATGGTTTCTAGAGTGTTATCAATTGGAGATTTAAAATCTTCAGAAACCTGACAACTTAAATATGATGAATTAACATGAAGGTCTTCGGACTTATTAGCTAAGCAAACAGCTTCTCAAAAGTTTGAGGTTGTCCTTGTGCCAAAAACACCCTATGATTAGGGAGCACAGTTTCTCAGAATCTCTCTAGAATTAATTCCTTACTTTTGTATGCCAAATTAGGAGTTTTATGTATTAAGTTTTTCCAAAGCACCTCCAATCTACAAGCATATTCATTTACAGTCTCTCTGTTACCTTGCTGAGCATTAATAAACTCCGCTAAAGGGTCCCCTCTAGCTTTCTTAAAAGACATTACCCTTTTAAAAGAGTCAAGAAATTCAGAATATGTTTTTATTTCATAAAGTCTATGCTCACACAGCTTCTTGGTGGCCACCCCTTTAAACTTTGCTGTTATAATGCTTATTTTTAGGCGATCATCCCATTTGGCCATTCCAGCCACATCTTCCACAATTGCTAGAAAAGCTTCTAGGCCTAAATTACCCTCCTTCCCAGAGAAGGTAGGTATCATGTGAGAATAGCCAGCCACGGTCTGGGACTCCAAATTTCCCTCAAACACATTTTCTCCCTGCGCAACAACGCTATCTTCCCCGTCGGCCGGTTCTCCTTCCATTTTCGAAAACTTTTGTGTAATACCTATGTGTTCTCCACCCACTATTGTCTCTGTTCGGGCGCCATTGTGATAGACAGATAGGACAATAGTGAGCAAAATAAGGAGAAACACATAGTACAAAAGAAATCGTGATTTTATTGTAATGCAAATAAACTTCATACAAGAGACTATGTCTTATTCATAAAGGCTTATTTTGAAAGACAAAATCTTCTTAAAACATAAATACCTCTTAATATATTTGTATCAGTCAATCTAATTAAGTAAATAGGCCTAAGCAAATATACAATAACAAGTTACATTCATAAAGGCTTATTTCACAAGACAATATCTTACGATAACATAATTACAACTCAATATATTTGTATCAATCAATCTAATCAAGTAGATAGGCCTAAGCAATGACAGAATAATAAGTTACAATATCAGAGCAGAGTTAAAAAAAATATAATGAATAATTTACAATTTGTTATAAGTCTTTGACACAGAACGTGTCTTGTATTCCTTTTTATGACGGAGGAATACTGTAACCCTAAAACGCAATAAAATCAAAGTCAATTGTCCCTTTTTAAGGTTCAATCAGTTCATTTTTTCAGAGTGTCAGTAGGTCTAAGTAAACCAAGTACGATCTAGGTAACCTTAAGCCTAATCACTTACGATCGCTGAGCTTCTTCCCTTGAGACATGATAATTGTAAGTAGCACGACCAGCATCAATTCAACCTGTTGTTTCACAAGAATGAGCACCAGTGTTTATTGTTCGACAATTGACAATCGAACAGTGTAGTGTATCGGTATTCGTGTGGAACTTGAAGCATAGCTTCCATAATCTCACCCTTCATAATCATATTCCAAGGGAAATACACTGAACTAGCAAAGAAGCCTGATGTACCCACAAAGGTCATCCAAAGTATGAAAGAAAATTGCCTCCTCTTGGTGGAGGAAAATTTGATTGACGATAGTCTAGACTAGAAGCAGACCACTAGTATTAGATAAAACACGACCTATGAAGTCCAGTAATCTGGAAATATGACATTATCAATGTCTTCAAAAGTAATATCAAGTATATGCCTTGGATCACGATATCTCTTTCTATGTATAGGATGATTTAAAATGCTCGAGACTAGCATGGATTCCATGAGCCCTTGAACGTATTTGCCAATATGAGTCATGTTGAAGTCATTATAAATGGAGGAATTGCGAACAATTCTCCGATCTTTTTGCGCAATAGTCCTAAGGGTAACGTTTTGGAACGTTTGCAGTTCTTTCCACCTAGTCTTACATATTGTGGCCCAGACGGTCATACCATACGTCAAGATGGTCCTAACAATGACCTTATAGAGTAGGAGTTTATTATCAATGTTTAGAGCACTATTCCGGCCCAGCAGAGCAATCAAGCTAAACTTGGCTCTCCTGGCCTTATTCAACGCATAAGTTGCGTGGGGAGTCCAGGTAAGTTTAGAGTCAATAACAACGCCAAGATATTTATAAGTTTCAACCCAGTCCAGTTTTTTGCCATATAGTGTTAGAGAATCTAATGATCTCTTTCTCTTCTTGGAGACAAACATCGCCTTGCATTTGTCTACATTCAATTTTAGCCTCCACTTGCTAAACCAGCTTTCACACTCCTTTAGAGCCGTCTGTAGCCGCGAGACTACTACGGCTGGTTGACGAGCACAGGTCAGTATAGCAGCGTCATCTGCGTAAAAAAAAGAGCTTCAATTTGGAAGGACTTGGTAAGTCTCGCATAAAGTAATTGAATAATACTGGCCCCAGGACTGAACCCTGTGGGACACCAGCTTTTACTTCATACATAGGAGATAGGCTATCTCCAACTCTGGCCTGAAAGAACCGGTTGGAGAGAAACGAGTGTATCAGAGTAATTATATCTTGAGGAAATCCATCCATATTCATTTCAAAAATAAGACCATCGTGCCAGACTTGGTCGAAGGCTTTGTGTACATCGAGGAAAAAGGCCCCACAATACATAGAGAGATTAAGGGGCTCATTGATATCCGCTGCGAGCCTCCATGTTTGGAGTTGGCAGGAATGGTTTGAGCGAAAGCCAAATTGTTCATCGCGGATGAGATCGTTGGCATCACAGTACTCAATGAATCTCTTGAGAATTGTTTTTTCCAGGATTTTGGAGATTGATGGTAACAAGCTGATGGGCCTGTAGCTAACAGGATTTGCAGGATTTTGTCCTGGCTTAGGAATGCTTAAGACAACTGATTGCTTCCAAGCATCCGGGAAGTAAGTGTTCTTCCAGCAGTCATTAATCACTTTTGCAATATCTTGAATTGTATTTGGAGGTAAATTTTTTAAAGCATTGTTCTTAATAGAGTCTTTACCTGGAGCTTTTCTCGTTTTTAAATTTTTAATGATGCTTTGGACTTCATTTATATCAATGCTTTGTTTTGGGAATTCATTGCCGTGAATATTATAGAAGCCAGTTATGCAGGATTTTACTTTCTCAGACATATCAAGTCCTATTTGCCGACCATCAGTAGGCGTGACAAACTGTTCTGAAAGTGTACTTGCAATAAGCTGCGCTTTATCATCATCATTCGTGATGAATTTGCCATTTTGGGCTAACAGTAGTGGGATATTAATGGCTTT
>JAHWFO010078603.1:339701-396427 GCA_023313115.1 Rhysida immarginata | reverse complement strand
GGTGGGGGGTCATGTGATGCGAATACTGCACGCTGATTGGTGGAAAAACGGTGCACCTAGGCCACGCCCACCTCATTAATATGCGTACCATCGTGGTCTTCATCTACTTATGTCTTTTGTAAACTGTGTGTGTTGGAGATGGATATATCAATTATGTAATTCACTTTGTTTTGCTTATCTACTAATGTAATGTCTGGTCTGTTTATGAGGGAGTATTATTATTATTATTATTATTATTATTTATTATTATTATTTTATTTCAACAAATATTTCTGGATCAAATTTTTCAATGGCTTCAAAGAAAACTACTGATTGATGGTGCTCCGCAATTAATTGCATAAATTGGGATCAAAAGAATTCTAATTTGAGTTTCTTTCGCTTCCCAAACTTCTATATTTATGCTCGAAGTTCCCAAAGGATCCGAAAAGGTAAATTAAACAGAATTTAATTTATTTATAACAGAAATTCAATGAATACTTGCGCAAACATATGATAACTTTAATCTATAACGATATATATTTGTAAAGATATTTTATATTATACGTTGGCTCTAAGCAATGGTTATTAAATACCAGAAGAGCTGCTTTAGTAACAACATTATTTAAAGGACAACTAAATTGTTGCCGAAATAATTGTTTGTGTGCGGAGCATTTCGAACTTAATCATTTCATGAATGCGCAATCAGAGTATGGCTATTTCCACGGTTATTTGTAAACTTTAAGACTTTCATAACATTCTAATTTGAAATTACTTTTATTTTCTGTACTGAAAATTAAAAAGTTTTCTAATGAAAATAAGTTGGCTTTCTCTCTTAGCAATAAACTTGTGTGGAATGCTGTGCCGACACTGTTTAATATACCTAATCCATCCAAAAAAAAAATTACTCCTGAAAAATTATAAAATTACAGAGAAACTACCAGTGCCCTCTGAATCTTCTCTTACCGTAATTTCCAATTTCGAAAATATCTTTTTAAAATTTTTTTACTTAAGAATTCATATGGACAAAATTCTATATCGATAGATGAATGATATAATTCAGAACAGTACACATTTCGAAAAAAAAATTTGTAAAGATGCAGCAAAAACTATTATTACAGAAATATTTAAATTCAATTACACCATTACACACATTTTTATTTTATTTTGGTATTTTCTTTGTTAAAGGCTCATCTTCAACTGAATTTTATAATATATGAAATAAAACTTGATAGAATAATTGTTTTTGGACATGTTTTGGAAAAAGTGTTTTTTTGATATTATTAAAAGCTTTTTTTACTAATTTAATTTTATAAAATTCGGAAAATGAATTTTCAATACAGTATACAAATGTTTGTTATTCATAAACTGTTTTCATGTTCCCGTTTCTTCATTTGAAGTCCACAAACAGAAAATTATTCTTGAAGAGGAAATATTTGAATATTTTTTCCTAATTTATTTATCGTCTCACTCAAAAATTGTTTTACATATTGTAGACTATACCATATTTAATTAAAACACTTTTTTAGTTTTTTTTAAACATTAACCCGTGTGTAGGAGAAAATAAGAAAATTTAAGATTTTCCTATAGAATCCCGGCCCTTACATGCTACATGAGGGCGCCAGCATCGCCCATGACGTCAGCGTGTTACATTGAGATCAAAGCTTCAGACGCTACTGTTTCCTCTCGTAATTTTAAGCTCTCTGGTTTCACTCATCGTTTTTTACTTGTCTCATCTGTAGGAAAACGAAGAAATTTGTAATTTACTCGTATGCTACGATGATTACTATCGGGAACAAAGCACTGCACCTCTGTTTAAAATTTAAATGCTCACGATAATTGTATTTGAAAAATTGATGTAAGATATAGAAGCTGTGTGTGGAACTGACTGATGTGTGTGGAACAAGATGGCGTCTCCTGAGCTCGTCACTAAGTAAGAAAGTGACGTATCCTCGTGCATCAGATAGCACCAGAGATCCTTAATCTAACGAGATGCGACAACAAGCAAAATTCCCATAGCAAACTTGGTATGACAAAAATACCTGTGGTGCCATCTCGTAGCAAACGCTCAAATGGTAAGAGAGCATTCGCAAGTGTTGTCATCTTCTAACTAACCATGGCCGACTAACAATACTTCTTGTATTAATTAGATAGAAATGAACTCTTTTTGATTTCTTTCTTAATATCTTAATTTTTGATCTAGTTTAAATAATTTTCCGTATAACGCTGAAACACTCTTACCCAAACTAATTTCAAGTAAAGAAAAATAAAGTATATAAAAATTCTTATCAGTTATTATACTGAAGTTATAGATCTATGTGAATAGAACAAAATATACTGTAAACAATAATGGGCTTCATGTATGCGTAAGAGTTGATGGCTGCATGCAAGAAATCCGCCGATCGCAGAAATGGGCTCTGGCAAAGCTCCGATAAAACATTTACACTTTTGATATTAAATTTTGTCAATTTTATACCTTCTTTTTCCTCCTTGTGGATTAGAGGGTTTCACTTTTTTTGGCTCATTTTAGAGATTTTATGTAAAGATATTAGATGTCAAACGATTTCCTGTGCCCCCTTCAGCTCCCCCCCCCCCCTGTAATTATTTTTCTTCAACTTTTATTATCAGTGTGGAGCTTACTAGATTTTTTATTATTTTCTATAAATAGTATATAATTCTGTTCACACATAATGAAATTAAAACTGTGCATTTAAACTATTAAACAGTAAATAATAATGTTTATTTTCGTCTTCTTGCTTGCTGCATCTTCAAGCAATTTTAAGTGAGGAAAAAATACGCACATTTTTGCCGATGATTGGGAGGATACAGATTTAAAACATTTGCCCGAACGTGGCAATTTAAATGAGGTATTTCTGCCTTTTTTTTAAGGCTGAGGCTATTTCTACGTACGTACGTGGAAATAGTCTCCGGGCTATTTCTCCGAACTTTAATTCTTAGTCTGCTGTGTTCTTAAATTTGTGAAATTAATTTAATTAATTTAAGAATTAATTTGATAGAAAAATTTTTATCATGATTTTCTAAATAATCCAGTCAAGTAGTTTTACGTAGTAAAAATTTTATTCAAGCATAAGAAAGTCATCTTTGACAGATATAATTTTCAGCTTTTTTAATGTCTCTGATCCCCTGAATATCAAATGTATTTTCCAGAAGTCATACTAAACGTGTCCTCAAACACACAAACATGCAATATATTAATAAGGAATGCATAATTTATGTTATGATTTTAATAGGCAAAGAAAAATTATCGGCATTAACTTGATGCTTGGACCAACATCTCAACCGACCAGAAGATGGGGAAGGAAATAAAAATATCTGGTGGGCCAACATCAGGAAGTACGACTTTGTATTACATTTATCTTGTGGAGAAGGGCTAGAAATATCTGAAGTGCGTTACTGGTAAATGGACTGCATCTTGTAAGCGGAGTTTACATTTCATTTGTGCCTCAAGCCCCAAACAATAAAGGTATTTTTACAGGGCCGTAGTCAAGGGTTGGGGGTTTTACAATCAATTATGAAAAAAGTCCCGCCTCCCTAACTGGGGATAATTTCCGTCTCAGTGAAATTTTTGAAAGCAGGTCCAAAAATTTTAAAAATCGACCTCCCCCCAAGATAACGTCATGGCTACGACCCTGTTATATATACATATATTTTTGATTAATTATCTTACGCACGTTTACTGCTTTGTGTTTACTTATAGTTTAACAGTGTTCATTTTGAAATACTAGGATTTTTATTAATAAAAAATTGATTTTCAATTTTTCCGATATAATCATTATTTGCATTTAATATGTGTATTCTTCCTACAATGCTTTTTTCTTCGTTGTTATTTTAAAAAGAATCATGTTGTAAGAAAGTTAATCATTTCAAATGCATATAACAATGGATAGGAAAGTATTGTTAAAGTTTAAAAAAGTATCACATATTAGAAAATTTGCACCTATCAAATGTAAAAACTGAATGTGTCCAAAGGGATAAAAATCAATTTTGTCATAATTAAAACCTTTGTATTGCAAAATGGATATTGTTAAATTATAACTATAATTTTTTGAATGACCTGCTTTATAGGCTAGCACTAGAAATGTGTCATGGGTAAGAATAAAAACTGCCAACCAATTTATAAAAAGTTTAGAAATTAAAATACGCAACTGAATAAAGTATCGCTATTTAAAAAAAAATCGAACGTTTTGCATATAGCAATCACGCAATAGAAGATGGTAGTAAAATTTCCAAGAATTTCTGCGTAGTGGAATGTAATGATCAACATGTTATCCCTGAATATCAAATGTATTTTCCAGAAGTCATACTAAACGTGTCCTCACACACACAAACATGCAATATATTAATCAAGTGTCTCCACGCCTGTTCGCTCAGTTGTATACCATTCATGTCATAGTGAAAGCGGCGTGCTTCCCACTTGTGTATGCTCTCCTCTTCTATGAGAGGTTCTTTAGTGCACTCACTATCCAAGGCATACCTTTACATCCCTATTCGGTACAATTCGATTTTGAATTGGCTGCAATTAATGCCTTCAAAAAATTTTTTCCATGGATGTCTGTTTCATCTTTCTCAGAACGTTCATCGGAAAGTACAAGAATTGGGATTAAAAGTGCGATATGGAACGGAAACAGAATTTGCTACCAAAATAAAAATGCTGCCTATTTAGCGTTCGTTCCTCAAGGGTTTGTTTCTCAATTCTTTGAAAAGTTGATGGGGGAGTTTCCACTGGAGGCAAATCCAATTGCTGAATACTTTGAAGATGTTTACATTGGTCGTATTCGCAGAAGGAATGTTCGAGCTACTCCGAAATTCCCTGTGAATATATGGTATGTGTATTCGAGGGATTTAAACAACCAGCCACACACAAATAATGCAGTCGAGGGATAACACAACCGGTTTCTTTGCCTTGTGTCATCTGACCATCCCTCAATCTGGTCATTTTTGCATAAAAATAAAAGAAGAGCAACAATACACTGAATGCCGTTTGGAACAGCAAATGGCAGAAACAATTAATCCACGGAGACCACAATATATTGCTGTTGACAGACGAATTTACAATTTGGTGTCAAATTTTAATGATAATATAGATGAACTGCAACATTTAAGAGGCATTTCTTTTAATCTAAGTGGTTGAATCCAGACCATATTGTATTGTCATTAATAATTGTCATTCATTACTACATTGCATTATAAATAATTTTCATAAATAAAAATTTATTGAAGTTTTTTATTTCGCTTTGTTTCTCATGATGAAAGAGGTTTAATTTCATTTAAATTGAGTCTACAAAACCCTCGAATTATTTTGCTACATTTTTTTGAATTTATAACATATAATAAGTATTTATAATTATTTAAATCAATCGATACTGCTTTCATGGTGACACCTACGCTTTGGCTAAGCCACAGATTAAAAAAACATTGTAAAAATACTGTATTAGGATTTACCCATAGTGTCTTTTCAATTTGGCGCTAAGCCCCGAAATTAGGTCTCAGGCATGCCATAGAGGAGTATGATCCGGATAATCGACTTGTACAGAAGTAGCTTGTTCAGGGTTCCCACATTCAGGGAAATGAAACGTGGTCAGGGAAGAAGATATATTTTCATGCATTTGTCAGGGAAATGAGACTCTTCCTGGGAAAAGTCAGGGAAATAGATTTTACTGGAGACATCTACATTTATATGTCCAGTTACGGACCAGGAGGCAAAAATTACTGAACAAGCCTCGTAATACTAATACTAATTTTATATAATGTGACAACTAATAATAATAAAATTGTGTTTGAAAAGCTATTTTAGAGACATGTTTTTTTTTAAAAAAAATACGATTTGGTCAGGGAAATGAGACCGTCGATGTCAGGGATAGTCAGGGAAATGAGATACAGATTTTCTGTGGGAACCCTGTTGTTGTCAATGCTGAGGGCGCTGTTGCGACCCATGAGAGCTATGATACTGTACTTAGCCCTCTTCGCTTTGTTCAGAACATAGGACATATGCCAGTTCCATGAGAGTCTTGAGTCAATGATAACTCCCAGATACTCGTAGTTGACTACCCAGTCCAGTTTCTTATTGAACAGAACAAGAGAATCTGTAAAGGAGTTATGTTCTATCATATACAACACTTTTATATATAAAGTAGTGTTGAGCGATACTCAAATGAAGTAATCGATACTCATGTGGGTATCGTCGATACCAAAAAAAAGAAAAAAGACATTACTTTTACATTATATTTTTATTTATCCTCGTTCATTTTATACATTGAATTTATTAATAGAGATTTATCTACATATTTTGGGTTTAATCTTCACCTCTTTTTTGAGATTAACTCTCCAGCTTTACTAAATGCGCGTTCAGAAGGCACAGATGTTGCACTAACACATAAATATTTTAGTGCTAGCTGTGATAAGTTTTGCTTCATCTAGGTTATAGATACTTGGATCACGACAACTGTATAAGAGTTTGCATAGAGTCGGCATTCATATCCGTTTGTTCTTATTCCGCAGCTTACACCACTGACAGATCTGACATTCGCCCACGAATCTGTTCATATCCTCCACTAAGGTCTCCCAATGATATCTTTTGCGTAGGATCGCTAACAGTTTACGTGCCCCTGGGTGTATTAGTGGACCGGACGCATGCCAATAATCGAGTAGTTTCGTTCTGGCCTTACAAGGTATGAAGATCCACCACCGACCTTTAATTCTTCTCCCAAGTATACCTTCGTGTTCTTCCCAACCACGTGCATAGGAGTGGCGACATTCTATACACATCTGGTCTTGGCATTGTTCTTGCTCCCAGTTGAAAGGAAAGGGTGTGTCTGATACCAGAAGGCTTCTTGACAAGGCGTCCGGGATATGATTCAGCTTGCCTTGTTTATGATGGATGGTGAAGTCGTAGCTCTGGAGTTTCAGTGCCCAGCAGCTTACGCGACCATGCTGATCCTTGGATTGTTAAGCCAGACTAGGGCTTGTGCGTCGCAAAAAATTGAAAAATGAACACCTTCTATGTAAGGTCGAAAGGTTTTAACAGCATAAAAGACCGCCAGGCACTCCCACTCCAGAACAGAATAGCGACTCTCTAACTATCCAATAAAGAACGACTACAATATCCAATAATGCGGCTTTGTTCGTCGCTCTCTTGAACCAGCATTCCGCCCACTGCGGATTTAATCACATCGGTGTGAATCTGGAATGGCAGGTCAAAGTCAGGCTAGCTTAATATAGGGGGTTCAGTGAGCACCTTTTTAATCTGTTGAAATGCCCTTTCGCTGTCTGCATCCCACTCCCACCTTTGATTTTAGTGGGTGAGCTGCCGCAAGTTCACTGAACGAGGGAATGAAGTTACGATAAAACTGAAACAGGGACTTCTTTGGGGTTTCTTGGTCGAGGGTATTCTAACTTAGGCTCAAGGCTTTTTTTCGAAGGATGTAGTCCGGTGGCATTAACCTTATAGCCCAGAAACTCTACTTCTGTTTGAAGAAATCTTGATTTCTCAAAATTTATTTTAAGGTTGCATTTGATAAGACGCTCAAGCACTTGTCCCAGGACCTGGCGGTGGGTCTCCAGGTCTGGAGTCCCCACTATGATGTTGTCCATATAGTGGAAACTCCAGGGCTCGATCTCCGTGGCTAAAACCTGGTCCGTTAGCGATTGAAAAACTTGGGCGCCGTTGCGTATGCCAAAGGGTATAACGTTGAAAGCATACGCGCCCAGAACAGGGACGATGAAAGCTGTTTTTTCCTGGGATGGGGTATCTAACTCCATCTGCCAATAGGCCGCTTTCAGAAAATAGGTGGCACGTGATAATTTGCGGAGGATTTGCTCTATCGGCAAGGGGTAGTATACCATTGGTTTAGTGATGTTATTTAGTCCTCGAGCATCTAGAATAAAACGGTACTCAGTGGAATGTCTTTTTTTCTTGAGGAAGTATGGTAGCGACCAGGAACTCTCTACTCGTCGAACCACCCCCTAAGCCTCCATTTTCCGCACAATGTCTCGTAGCGCTGCGAGTTTAGCAGGAGATTGGGGGTAGGGTCGCACCATGATGGGAGGATGTTTACCTGTATCAATGTGATGCCGGTAACCAGGGTACTTGTCTTTAATAAGTTCCCATGCGCGCTTGGCTGTGAGAGACTAAGTTCTGTATGTCTTTTCGTACATCGAGTGGTTTTGATCTTGCTTTTGACTCTTGGGCAGGAGTGACTTGACATTGAAACTGGAAATGAAGCTTGCATAGAACATCTAATCCCAGAATCCCCTCACAGGTCGACGTAGATGGGAGCGCAGGGTTGCTGCTCGATCTCATTGATAGTTGTCTCTACTCGAGTATGCAACACTTGTTCTTGGCTGTTGGCAACCCAGATAGTCTTGTGGTCTGTATGACGAGATGTCCAGCTTTCTAATTTTTTTTGCAAGACCCAGTTTGATGATGGTTAACCTAGATCCGGTATCTACTATCAACGTGGTAGGGGTAGAATCGAGGGTTAAAGAAACATATTGAAATCCACGAGGCGGTAGTTGGAAGGTTAAACACCTTTGCGTTCGCGAAGAGAAATCTTCTTGCTGGCAAATCCCAGACATCAATTCTATTTTCCTTGGGGATGTACTAAGGCAGTGCTTAATACGCCCCCTTCGAGTTTTCCTCCTTAGCTTCTTGAGAGACATTCGACCCGCCCAATGTATCGCGATCAACCCCCTTGGAGAAATCGAGCTCTTGTCTTTTGTTCATCATTTTCAAAATGATGGCCCACACTTGCGTTTTGCTCATCTTCTTAATCAAAGGGAATTTCAGGCACCATTTCGGATGTATATTCTCAACAACAAGCTCCCACAAGTGTTGTCGTCTTAAAGGGGGCGTGAGCATGCGGTTCCAATTCACCATGGTATTCACGTATTCAATAAAATTTTCATCTTTCCTTTGCGTTCTACAGTATAGTCTATTATCGTAATAACTTTCCGTTTGGTGCGCTCCGTAACACTATGATGCGCGCACGCACTTCCTCCCAATCACGAGCGTTGCTTAATAAATCCCAGACCCAGGACTTTAATGTGGATTTCACATGCAATGGAAAAATCTGTTTCATCATTTCTAGATCTCCTCCATGGATTGTCACCTCCTCTTCCAACAGCACAAGGAAGTCCCGTATATCTTCTCCTAGGTGAAAGGGGGGAATGTTTATTCTGAGCTCGTGCTTCTACCAATCCACTTCACTTGCTATCGTTTGGTTATTTCTTCCTTGTCTGGGATCGGCATTCTCCATATACCTAATTCAAGAAATCTTCTAAAGCGGCCCCTTCCCATCTGTATACATCTGGGTTTCTGACACGACCTGTGCGCATGTCCTCTAGCATGACTCTTATACTATCTCTAAGATCGACATCTGGTCGATAAGGTATTCGGAGCCTCCCGGCTATCTCTCATATGCCTCCTTTGTTGAGCAGGGAAATAGGGCACCTCTGAAGATATAGAGAGGCGATCATCAAGTTACTTTGTCTGGTTCGTCTTCGGTTGGGTCCTTGTGCACCACTAGCGTTAGGTGCCGCTGGGACATTTCCAGCGTCTCCTACGTTGGCATTTTCCATATTTGGCTTTCTGAAGTCGACACCATCACTAAAAAAAAATTGATATTAATGAAAGCGTCTTAGGGAAGTGGTGATTTTATGTCAGAAAAAAAGCAAAACAGCCCCTCTAGCGATTATAAGCAAGGAATGAAGGCGAGGACATTCCGTAGCTTCGTCATCTACGTGCAACAGAGGTTGTTTTTTCAAAGTGATAATGACTGCAGAAAAAAATAAAAGACAACATTAATCAAAGGGAACCATGATAATATTACATAACGGTTTGTAGACATAAGCTTATCTTGTGTCGAAGAATCTGCAGATGTCCTCTTTCTTGCACTCGAGGTATCCTCCCATCCGAGTTGTCTTTCAAGCTAATTAAAAGGTATAAAGAGTGAACGTTTGAATAAAGGCCCACCAAGACTACAACGGTTCAGACATAAAAAAACCTAGGCTTTATTTTTCAGTATACGATATCTCTATTACGTAAATGTTAAACAAAGTTCTTATTCTTTGGTTCTCTGATGTGTTATTTTTATCGCCTTCAGATGTTCAGAAAAACTAAAAAAAATTATTTGAAACAATAGATTATATCCGGATTTAGTACAACTATAGTATGCCATAAACCACAACTTCACATCTATAGAGTTCTCAAATTTTTAAAAGGATTAAATCAACAAGAAGGGGTAGAAATCAATTTCCTTGGTAAGTATAGTTTGGTCTAGTTTCTGTAGCCTATTATTATACGTCTCAGTACACTGTTTCCTTTACTCGTTCCTTTTCTTTTCTGTTCACAGGATTGTTCATTAGCCGAACGTAGCTCTTTCATAGGTTTTCGCATTATTTCTCCCCTACGGATTTGAACTCAGGTAAGTCACCTCAATTTCTTTCTTTTAATGAGCATTTCAAAACAACGTACTATTCAGTTCCTTCCTCATTTCAACAATTCTATCAGAGTTTACTTTAATTCGACGAGCGTCAGTTAACAATTATTTCTCTTCTCTTAGGGTAAGGCACATTTAATGGGTAAGTATTGGAACACGCGTATTCTCGAAAACTAGGACTTTTATTACTTTTTCTTTTCCAGCAATGTGAGTTAATGCAAGTAAGTCGGGGGAAAAGGAAAATCTAAAACTAACCTAATAATAAGGAGGGACAAGGGAGGGACTCCAAAATTTTTTCATGAGAATGTAACAATTCTTTTGGGGGGATTAGTTAGGAAAACTTACTGCACCAAGAGCCTTTAAAACATCTTGTAAGTCGATTCATGATTTCCATAGCGTCCAATCTCTTACGATGTGTCCATTCCATGGCACGCCAAACACATTTCACGTCTGCTGAACGGAACTGCGGATTTCCGAATGGGCATCACAAAACTCGGTTTACGTCAACATCATCTGTCGATCAATTCTAAAAAGAAGTAAACAAAAGTATATCAATAGAGGCCCTGTAGAGCTATTGTGGCCCAAATACTTTTCTCAATACCAGATGAGATTGTTTCCATGTTTTGAGCTTTTATTCTTCGTAGGATATCTTCAATTGATCCAATGTTGTGTGTTTCCTAGATAATTTCTCACGCATTGGTACCTTCTTCTGTACCGGAAAGGTTTTCTTACGATTGGCCATAGTAAGTGGACATGCGTTTCTGATCTTAGGCTTTGCCTGATCGCCTAAAAAACCATCCCTCTGTTATGGCGGCTTTTTTATTGTAGCTATTCTTCTATATTATATATTTTTTTCTATCCGTCGTTAGGTAGAACCTTCTTAACGCGACGTTTGTTGCTTGTTTTTCCTTTATTGTTGCTCGGAACCATTGTTTACGTGCTCTCAAATTCAAGATTTTCCGCATTTCATTCTTGAACGAGAGACGATTGGCGAATTATGTCATCTTAAAGAATTTCTTACCCAAAATCGCTAGGCATTAATATAAGAGTTCGTAGGACGAGGAAGACCCAGAACGTTCAATTGTTTTGGAAAGTTACAGTACGTAGATATAGCCTGGTGTCTATTTCTACATATGTATTTGGAAATAGACACTCTGTTTTTTTAATGCGTTAATTCGAAGAAATTAATCTTAAGAAATAAACCGATGCATTTGAAAACTGAACGCGCCTTTGCTGTTGTTGCATTATAAATATACGATACAGTATTTTTTATACGTATTTTAAATTTCAAATTATATCTTCAGATTTAGAATATATTGATGAATAATATATTTGAGGTCTCCAGTTACTTAAATTATTTCGATTGTTTGCATGAAAGCGATGAGGGAAACGAGATACTGACTTCCAATTTTAAACACATTTACAGTGCGACCAAAAATGAAAAGGACACAATAATGTTTTGGGTAGTTTAAGGAAAATACATGCAATATTCAGATTTTTTATGTAGGCATGTCTCCCTACAATGTACGCAATGGTTTGGCTCAGTTGTAAAAAAAATCTAACGCTTTTTCGTGGAACGTACCATTTAATTGAAATCACCATATTTGATAACGCCCAAAAAATAAAAGTACAGCTTTGTTTCCACTGTGATTTTGGCAGCTTAACAAGACAGAGAACAAGGTAATGCGTCTCCTTTTACTTTCTAGTGCACTATATACTGTTTATGACTTTTACAACAGTTAAATTACTTCGTTTTATAACAAAATGCCAAAAGGAGTTTATTTATCAGAGTTTGAGAAGGGACAAATAGAGGTATTGCACTCCCAAGGAAAATCGTTAAGAGAAATTGCAAAACTTATAAAAAAGTCGAAGACCTCAGTGCATAATTATTTGAAGAAAGGAGTAACATACGGAAGAAACAGTCACAAGGGACGAAAACCTAAAGTTTCCAGTAGGACAGAAAGACAGATCTGTAGGTTAGCTTCAAATAAAATTATCTCAGCAGGTGAAATCAAACATGAATTAAGTCTAAGCGTATGTAAACAAACAATACGCAACGTCTTGAACCAAAGTGGACATCTGAAATTTCAACACATGAAGAAAAAGCCGCCACTGACGTTAGCGCACAAAACCAAGAGACTGGAGTGGGGAAAGGACAAAGTTGGATGGGATCTGCAGTGGACACAAGTAATATTCAGCGACGAAAAGAAGTGGAATTTAGATGGACCGGATCGTGGTGTTTATTATTAGCATGATTTGAGAAAAGATGACGTATTACTTTCCAAACGACAGCAAGGAGGTGGAAGTGTGATGACATGGGCTGGTTTCTCCTTTTATGGAAAAACACCAATAGTCTTCACAAAATCAAGAATGAATGCAAGAGACTACCAAGCTATTTTGCAAAACAGCTTGCTGCCATGTTGGGATAATTATGGGCGAGGAAATGGCATTTTTATGCAGGATAATGCCCCAATTCATAAAGCAAGAACAACACTACTCTGGTTGGAACAGAACAACATACCACTGTTAGATTGGCCAGCAAGGTCATCCGACCTTAATCTCATGGAGAACTTGTGGGGCATCCTGGCAAGAGATGTGTATCACCGTGGACGACAATTTAAATCAGTCCAGGATTTAAAAAATCAAATTCTGTTAAGCTGGGAGAAGATTTCTGGAGATGTTCTTTGTGCACTAGTTGATTCCATGAAAAAACGAGTTGATGATATGTTAATACATAGAGGAGGATCAATAGATTATTAACCTCAAGTGCTCAGTGCGTTGTATTTGTATTTTGTTTCATAAAGTCAAAAGTGCTGACATGTCCTTTTCATTTTTGGTCTCTCTTTTTAGCAGGTAATACATACAGTGGCAGTTAATTTCAAGTAATGGCAAAAATCGACTACTTTTTTCTCATGTATTGAAAGATCTCATTGAAGTGTATCTTTCAAATTTACCGAGGTTTATCTTTCAGTAAATTCTTTTGTACAATACAAAGATAGCATGGTGTCCTTTTCATTTTTGGTCGCACTGTATGTTATACCAATCCCCCCAAAGTATTCATGATGTCAGTCCAGGAAATTTTACGGAGATTACCTAAGCAAAATGTTATGGCGTTTCCTTGCAAAAGTCCTCCTAAAATTAATAAAATAAAATAATAAATTAAGGAAATGCTTATTAATGACTATACAGACATTTCTTTTTCGCTGCCTTCTTTAATATGATACCATAAAATCAATAAGTCAAAATCCATGTCACTTGACCTTTAATAAAAACATAAAATTTTAACATTATGAATTTTCAATAATTTTTTGACAAACTTTTTATATTTTATTTCTTAAGTCAATTTTTAAAATTTTTTTCGAAATTTTTAATATTTTATTCCTAAAATCTTCATATTTTTACTTTTAAATGAAGCAAAAAAAATATTATAAATATTCCAAAGAAAAATGTGTTTTATTAAAAAAATTAAAATGTCAGCTCATTTTGGGACACCCTTTATATAGACTGATGAAGTTGACGTTCATCCGCGATTTTTTAATATTTTCTTTTAATAATTATAATTCCATAACGTCCATTAATCGAAACTTATAATATATATGTTCTTTGAATCTAATTTCTATCAAAAATGCGCTTAAAAACTCCAAATATGCAGAACACATTAAGCAAACATAAAACCGGGAATTATGAAGAAACATGCAAACTAGTCTACAAAATTAATGATAAGAGAGAAAGAATAATCATCGAAAATTTATTATTTTTATGCTAAATAAATTTTATCCACAAGCGATTTTAAATAATGCCAAAGTAACAGATAGTAATTTATTATTCAACCAAATATTAAAAGAAGAGAAAATAAAAGAACTATTAAGCAAAAACAAAAGAATAAAAGAACTATGTAATTAAAAATGTATTTATAAGATAAGATAATACTATATTTTATATTAATAAAATTACAATGTAAAAATAAGATAAATACTAATAATACTATAACCAAAGAATTACAACAATGTAACCAAAAAAACAATGAATTGAAAAAGGTATTGTTCAAAATTTAAAAAGAATCTTATTGTAAGAAATTTAAACATTTCAACTGGATATACTGATGAAGTCCAAAAGGATGAAAATCGATTATACCTAAATATGTTAATAAACCCTTGTATTGTAAAATGGACGTTATGGAATTATAACTATATACACTATACAATACAACGTGCGTAAAATAATGAATCTTATAGAAGAAGATGTAATTACATCGGCATACAGAATACGACTAAAAATAGGCGAAAACAACGCCAACATAAGTTTCAATAAGAAATGTCTACAAGAACGTCTTACACCCAAGTACATGTATGTGTCAATGAAAACTAAAAACAAATCCAAGTCAGCCAAAAAAAGCTATAAAACATGGAACAAAAATTTGGATTAAAACAGAAATTGAAGAATGGTACAAGAAAAAATCAAGCCTGAATAAACAATTATATAAAATTCAATTACAAGGAATGACAAAATTTTCGACAGAGCTGTGGAATGAATACATGAAGAAAATCTCAGATAAAATAAAAAATATAATACAAAAGAAGAAAACCAAAATTAATAAGAAACTAAATAATTTAAGAAAGAAAACTGCAATAAATAACGAAAACCCAAAACAAATAAAAACAAATTTCCATCACACAGTAGTAAATTTAGCAAACATAAAACTCACAAAAGAAGAAGAATCATTAATAAATAAAGGCCCAAATTATTGTATTAAACGAAAATGGAACAGCAAGGACTTAATAAAGACAATAGCTGAAGTGGAAACCAATCTATATCACATGAAAGAAGACGAAAGAGACGAATGCAGAGTCAACATTGGAAATATAATTAGAATATCACAGATAAAACGAAAACCACCGAATTGAAGACAATAATAGGAATCAATAAAAAACTGAAAGAAAATAACGCTCAAATCACGCAAAATAATGGTAATAATTAAAAAGAACGAACTAGAAGATAAAACGATAAAGTTCATAACCGAAAATAAATTCAAGAACTTGAAGAAGAATCCAACAGATAAGTTCCAAAGACAAATCATTAAAACTACCAACAAATTCAAAGCAGTGATGTTCAAAGGACAAAAATTACAATTAAGAATGAATAATCCTATAGCACCAATAATGAAGCCTAGAATCAAAGTTCACAAAATTAATTTCCCAATAAGGCCAGTAATCAATAATCAATTTAGCAAAATATATCCAAAAACAATTAAAAGAAAATCTGAAATTAAATTATTACTATGCAGTAAAAAATTCTAACTAAGTATTTGAAAAACTAGAAAAATTAAAATTAAGTGAAAATTCAAAATTAATATCTTTTGACATAAAAGATATGTATACAAATCTAAACGTAGATCAAGCAATTAAAATAATAGAAAATAACTTAAAAGAAAGAGAAATGGAAAAAGAACTAATAGAAGATATTATAATAAGCTTAGAAACAATAAAAGCACAAAATTACTTCGAATATAATAAAAACTTTTACAAACAACAATATGGGCTAGGAATGAGAAATCCAATTAGTGCAATAATTTCAGAAGTATATCTACAAGATCTAGAAGAAAATACGTTTGGTAACACTTAATCACCCGACAGTTAATCACCCGACGGTTAAACACCGACATTTAATCACGTCGACATTTAATCACTTGCCATTTAATCACCGGGCACATAATCATGTAATCGTTTAATACCGACGTTTAACTGCCAAAAAAATACGTGATTTTTGATTGGCACATTCTGGTACTAAGCCAGGTTTTTTTATTTTTAAGCGACTTTTTAGCCTATTAAAAGTTAATTACGTGACGCAGATTTACACGTTGGCAGTTTCATTTAAACGTACAAGCTGTTAATGTATGACCGCAGTCAAACAGTTATAATGAGTGAGAGGATTGCAACTTCAAAAGACAAACTGTGTGTATTACACAAGCTATATGAATTTGTGAAACATCGAGAATACGTCAACGGGAACGTTCAGTAGCGTTGCAAACTTTACCAGAAATATAAATGTAAGACCCGTATAACAACAAAGAACGATGAAATCGTAGGTGATTACAATCCTGAACACAATCATGATGGCAACAAAGAATCAAGATTAGCACGGCAAGCTGTTGCTACGATGAAAGACAAGATGGAAGAATCAATTTCTGATTTGATTCACGTTTTTGACGAAGTTTTCAAGTTCTATCATTTTATACATAAGTTATAATCACATAATAAGACTTCTTTTCATCACATCACATTCATCATTTTGTATTTTTTGATCACATTGCCCTGGTGATTAAACAATCACGTGATTATATGTCCGGTGATCAAATGGCAAGTGATTAAATGTCAACGTGATTAAATGTCGGTGTTTCACCTTCGGGTGGTGAACTGTCGGGTGATTAAGTGTCCGTACACCAGAAAATAAATTAAAAGAAATTAAAAATAAATATAACATACAAATGTATACAAAATATGTGGACGACAGGCTATGTATATTAGATAAGTCAATTAACATAGAAGAAATACTAAAAGAATTAAATAATCTAGATGACAAAATAAAATTCACATATGAAGAAGAAAAAGATAAATTAAATTATTTAGATATAACCATAGAGAAAAAAGAACAAAACAATAAAATAATATTAGAATATAACATTTATAGAAAACTCACAACAACAATAAACAGCATACACAAAAATGGAGCCACAAAAACTCAGCGTTTAGGAATCTAATTAACAGAGCTTTGACATATCACATAAAAGCAGAATATAGAGAAAAGGAATTAGGAATAATAAAAGAAATTGGGATTGGAAATGGATACAAGGAAGATCAAATAAATAAAACAATAATTAATATATCAACAGAAATTAGAGAAATACAACAAAATAATACAAATACAAAAGAAAAGAAAAGAATTTGTTTAACCTTCCATGGAAATATAAGTTACAAAATTAAAAAAAACATTTCAAAAGAAAGAAATAAAAGTAGGCTTTAGATCCAAAAATAGATTAATAACATTACTAGAAAACAAAAGATAAATTATAGAAAAAGAAAAAAGTGGGATATATGAAATTAAATGCAAAGAATGAAACAAAATTTATATTGGAAAAACTTATCGAAATTTAGAAACTAGATTCAAAGAACATATATATTATATCAAAAAGGCACTAAAAAACTCCAAATATGCAGAACACATTAAGCAAACATAAAACTGGGAATTATGAAGAAACATGCAAACTAGTCTACAAAATTAATGATAAGAGAGAAATAATAATCATCGAAAATTTTATTATTTTTATGCTAAACAAATTTTATCCACAAGAGATTTTTAATAATGCCGAATTAATAGATAGTAATTTATTATTCAACCAAATACTAAAAGAAGAGAAAATAAAAGAACTATTAAGCAAAAACAAAAGAATACAAGAACACTGTAATTGAAAATGTATTTATAACATAAGATAATACTATATTTTATATTAATAAAATTACAACGTAAAAATAAGATAAATACTAATAATACTATAACCAAGGAATTACAACAATGTAACCAAAAAAACCAATGAATTGAAAAAGGTATTGTTCAAAATTTAAAAAGAATCTTATTGTATGAAATTTAAACATTTCAACTGGATATACTGATGATGTCCGAAAGGATGAAAATCGATTATATCTAAATATATTAATAAACCCTTGTATTGTAAAATGGACATTATGGAATTATAACTATATACACTATAAAATACAATGTGCGTCAAATAATGAATTTTCATTTTAAATTAAAAATTTAAAAAATATTATATTTCAATTTTTAAATTAAAATCAGAAAATACTTTATAATTTATTTTTTAAATTAAATCAGCAAAATTTTATATTTGATTTTTAAGACAAAATATTTTCCAGTATGATATCTAAAATAAAAATTTAACACATTTCTCAAAATAATATTAAAAACAATATTAAAATATTTCCATTTTAAAATTAAGAATAACATTAAAAATTTTTCCATGAATACATTAAAATAAAATACTAGAACTAAAAAATAATCGATAAAATATTAAAAAAAAAAATTACTGAAAAATAGTACAAGATAAAATAGTTAAATAAAGTAAAAAGAAATAGAAATAAAAAGAATTGATTTAAATATGTCATTTTTTCCTGATAGATCAGGTTTTATCCCAATGATGTGAATAAAAGAATACATCATTGTTCTTCTATTCGCATTACTGTTTTACCACAGTCAAGGGAAGGGGAAACAGTTTCCCTTCCCTTGACTGTGGTTTTACCCCTACTTCTTGGTATAGGGTCTTGGAGTCGCCGGACATGGGGTCGTCAGTCGTAGGTTCGCCTGGTGTAGAGACGCTGGGCGCGGAGTCGCAGGGGGCATAGAGACGCCGGCCGCAGCGTCGCAGGGGGCGTGAAGTCGCCAGGTGTGAGTGTCGCCAGCGTAAAAATATTTACCGTAAAATTTACTAAATCAAGGGTTCAATAAAAATGTTTTTAACATGATAATGTTTTAAGGCTGGACATCTATCTACAAAAAACGTGATGCGAAAACCGACACCAAAAAGTGTTACGGAAACAGTTTTCCATTGTTGATGCACGTTTAACCATTGTTGGCGCCGGCTTGAAGCACACGCCGGAAATGAAAAGACACGTGACCATTGTTGTCAGAGCAATAGTTTTTATTAGCACACAAGCAGAGGTACCCGGCGTACTGAGTACATCGGTTCGGGTCTGCGCCTGCTTTAAACGTTAATGAGATGGTACGCGTGGAGGATGCGATTATTGAAAGGGCAGAACGGTCTCTAAATCAAAAGAATTTTATTATTCGTACGGAGCGTATTATTTATTACGATAACTTGAAAACGAATTAACTTTTTTACACTCTGTTTTCACCAAACCATTACTATGGGACAGAGCACGAACAAGTACGAACAAATTTTATTTGTTCAAATATATAAAGAATAACTTCACTCTCCATTTAACCTTTCAGTTCTTCAAGTTTATTTGTTTATATTCTCTCTATACACTTGTTTACATAAATAGTAATTTACAATTAAGTTTTCATATTTATATATTTTTTCTAAAGTGTTTTAAAATGTTGGTTAATTCTATATAACCATATATGATGCTATAACACGAAAATGTGCTCCATTTATCCGCTTTGGCGGTAAAATCATTCTTGTTTAAATCTTTACTACACAGATATTATGAAATATATTAATGTGTGGCAACAGATAGCGCAACTATACTTCGCTCTCTTACCTAGCCATGTAATGGCCTACTTTTTTGTTTTTAGCGTTTTGAATGAAGACTAATGAATCCTAGTGTATTGGAATAAACTCATTTCCATTACAATAAATATATTTTATATTTCACAATTTAATTCATAATTTATTATTTTGAAACATTTAGATCTTTTGATGGTTTTTGAAGTCTTATCTATAATTTACGCCCTGGTTACATAATTTCTGTGTACATTTACTTTGAAGTGCTTAATTTATTTCTACAAATTCCTTCCTCTCTTTAGTTAAGAATAACTTTCCGGCTAAAAAGAGCGTTACGCGCGAATAATTTTATTTTTTCGTCATACAAAATACACTCTTTTTATTATTTTAGATACTGCAAAAAGCTTACACGTGCCGTGTTTGTTGTCCCGCATTCGATTGTGGCCACAGACGCGAGTAAGGAGAGGAACCTTCAGTATAGACACTGTGTTTACTCGACATTTCGAGAGACTCGATACTCGTGCTTATATTTCATACATCAGTTATTCTAAGCCCTTAGTCAGTATTACCGATGTACATGATTCTGTAGACTCGTCCATTGATAAATAAATAAAAGGTTTATGTACTATATAAAATATTTATTTATTTGTTGCATCTAAAAACATTATCATGATTCAATGTTTCAGGTTGCAGATTCGAAACTAAGTCATTTTTTATATAAACTCAATTTAGTAATTAAACCCCATTTATACGGAACTAAAACACGCATTATATTTATTTAAATCGTAGTAGCTTCATTTAAAAATGTATTAAGTCTATTGGAAAGCGTATTAAGTCTATTGGAAAGCGTATTAAATTCATTTAAAGCTGTATTAAATCTATTTAGAAATGTATGAATTCATATAAAATTGTTGAAACCAATTTGTAAAAACTGTAAAAAATTTATTTTAGAATATTTAGTAATTAAACTTCATTTACACACATTATATTTATTTAAAATCGTATTAAATTCATTTAAAATTGTATTAAATTCATTTAAAAATGTATTAAATCTATTTGGAAGAGTATTAAGTTCATTTGAAAACGTATTAAATCAATTTAAAATCGCATTAAATTCATTTAAAATTGCATGAAACCAATTTGTAAAAACTGTAAAAATATTTCAGGATTTTTTATTAAATTTTAATGTATCATTTTATTGTAACACTAATTTAGACAAAAATAAAATTTGTAATTGTGTTTTCAGCTAAAATAAATAGGCTGTATTTTCTACAAGATGCATCTAATACAGGCAAAAATAATTTGCTTTTAAATAAATTCAATAACTAATTTTTCAGTATTGTTTCACTATGAACAATGTGAGAGGCAGAGCAGACTACAATCTTACCGCCATCTGGTGGTCAAAATAATTGCAGGATCGCGTTTTAGTGGGAGTGTCATAACCTCTTCAATTAACAAACCATGGGGCAAGAAAGAGAAACTGACGTGAGAAGGCGTGAGATTGGCGCAGTGGTGATTGTTAAAGAGGAGACGAGCAAAGAGCGAATAGAAACGCGAGAAAGGCTGAGGAAGAGACATGGAAAGAAAGAGAGAGAGAGAAAGGGAGAGCAGGGGGGTGAAACTCATAGCTTTTTTTGTCAAACTAAGATGGCGGCGCTATGAAGACTGCTTGCTAATGTTTTCTGCATTTTGGCGTTTTAATGACAAAATTATAAATATAAATGAGTAAATAAAATAAAATATTTATGATGGAATTTGATAAAAATTCATTAAATAAATAAAAAATAGCTAAAATTTAATTAAAATATAAAATAAAATAAGAATAGATTAATTAAATGATAAACATATGCAATAAATAAAACCAAATAAAATAAAGTTAATAATTAATTAATTAAATAAACTTGGCTAAATGAATAAAAAAAAAGTAAAATAGTTAAATGCACAAATTAATAAAAAAAAATCAGTAAAATAACATTTAAATTTAATCAGTGCTTTGAGGACATTGTTACAACATGCCTCAGCGAAAATAAAATTAATTTCACGTATTGCTAAATCGGAAATATCTTATCTTTTTTTTATATACATAATTTATTTTACTACTTTGTAGAATCACCTTTTGCCGTAATAACAGTCCCAATTTTTTGGGGCGATGATATTAGTAAGATCAGGGCAAAGTTCCTGTGTAATATATTTCTAGCACTTTGGATGCATTCAGTGAGATCTTTTTTGTCCTTTGTCAACGGTTTCTGTAGTCTATTTATCACCATTGCCCATAGATTTTCGATTAGATTCATGGCAAACTTCCTGGCCATTTCAGGACACTTATATTTTAATTAAATTTTTGCCATAGCCTGTTCCAGATTTAGGTCACCTGACAGTCTGGTCATCCTTCAGCCAGAAGAAAAGACAAAAAACATTGTTTACAAAGAGGTTCTTAGTATACATGAGGAAAAAGTACCAATCATGAAGCTTTATAAGCTGGTACACTATCCTGTTTGAAAAGAACATCTTCAGATGAACAGATCTTCTCAATAATTGAGTGACAAAGAATTCCATCATTTCTGTATGGAACCGGCTGTTCACAAAAAAAAAAAAATCAATTCACCAACACTTTGACTATTAAAACAACCCCCATAAATCATATGATTTTAAAGGGTGTTTTACTTCTAGGTTGACAGTTGAAGGCAGAAAAACATTTACAAGAAATCTATCCAATTATTTATTGGAAATCACTATATCGTTCTCAATAGCTGAATTGTACTTGCAACTATCATAATTAAATATGTAAAAATGAGAATAGAACAGTATTTAAAAATGTTAAACAAACAATATGCAAACAAAAAATTAAAATATGCCAAAAGAGTTTGAAATTATCTTAATAAAAGAAATAATGACTTCACAAAAGGGAATTTTTTTGTGTACATATCTAAACCCTTTGTTTATTGGATGAATAAATTTCAAATTTCAAAAATTTCGAACAATTAAGTTGTTTTTTAAATTTAATCTACAACAGTTAATTTTCTACTTTAACTTATTATTCGTTTGTCCTCCTAAAATTACTAAAAATAAAAGAAAATATTTAAAAAACTTTTTTATATATTTACCCCCCTTCATCCATTCTTGTTTTTACTTTTAAAAAAAGTATTCCTTTTTGGTTTAAAATGTGAAATAAAAAGTTAAAATAAGAATTCATAAAATTAAAAAAAGACAAAGATGTAGCAGGGCATAATTTTTTTTTCATTTTAAAATTTACAAGGTATTATTATTATTATTGAAAAAGTGAAAGAAGAATAGTGTGAAAATTAAAATTTAATATGAAACGCGCGCTCTATTTAAGGACACTGAACGTTGGAAATGCCATATTAAGCAAGAACGTCGTCTGCTTATTCTTCATGTGAATCGAAGCGCCGCCCTGGCGAGCACTTGATCCCAAGTCCCTTGATTTAGCATTGAGTTTCCACCTCTGGTATATATCTATCTCTATGAGGGAGAGCAAAGTTTGAATGGAATGAGGAAGGACGGAAAAGAGAATTGTCTTCGACCAGCCGATCTTTCCGGGAACCCGGAGTTAAGAGGGACTTCTAGGCGAGCATACGAGCAGCAGGTTAGGCTTTCAAATATTCGTTATTGTCGAGAAGCCGCGAGCAAATCTTGCTGCCGTGTGTTTTGCGGGAAGCGAGAAGTTTTTCCCTTCCAGGCGCCACAAGGGGAAGGGAGGTTGAAAGCACATACGTTATCCCGTTCATTGGAAAATTCCACGTCGGCGTGTGTTAGCACAAGTATCGGCGACCTAACCTAACCAGCAGCAGTGTTAAAATCGTTATGCCATCCTTCAACGTGATTTGTGGTCCTCACTTCAAAGATTCGATAATGATTCCACAATTCACATTTAAAGATCGCATTTTCGCACACCTATGTAACTAAAACGTAATCTAAAAAACCTACCAACTCAACAATCTGCAGTGGTGCGTTCACCATGATTTCCAACCATGCATTATCTATCTCATGATTCGGAATCATTGATAATGGCATGACTCTTCTTACTGCTGTTTTAACTTCCACATTAGATGTATAGTGTGCTTGCAAACCTTTGATTTGAACATTTCTTCAGATGGCCTGAGTAAAATGAAATCTACAACCCTTTACGTTGGAATTCGTAAAAATTGAACCGATGACTGCAATTTAGTAATCAATGAGAAAAGATCGTGGATGAAATATAAGATTATTATCTTCAGCAACGTCTTGCAAAATTCTAAACATTCTTGTGTACGTTTGTCGAGTTTTATCTGGTATAGGATATCTTGGCACCATAATGTTTAGGTGAAGACCGTGAATGGTGTACAATTGTGTAAAAAGATTAGGCACCGTCTTAATTGCACATTAAAGTTAAGAACTCTACTGTTCCAGACACTAAAATCATCATGTCTTCATCTCCGTCTTGTTTAAGCAAAAACAAACGACCATTGCTCGTTAATGTCCACCGTGGCTGCAATTCAATATCTCTTTGTAATAAAGTTTTTTGTTATATTAAATTTTTTTTTTGACTTGTTTTGAAAAATTATAAAATAAAATAAATTAAAATTTACAGTTTTTACAAATTGGTTTCAACAATTGTACATGAATTCATACATTTCTAAATAGATTTAATACAATTTTAAATGAATTTAATAGGCTTTCCAATAGATTTAATACATTTTTAAATGAAGTTAATACGATTTAAATAAATATAATGCGTGTTTTAGTTCAGTATAAATGGGGTTTAATTACTAATTTGAGTATATATAAAAAAAAACATTTTTATTGAACCCTTGATTTAGTAAATTTTACGGTAAATATTTTTACGCTGGCCACTCCACGCCCGGACACTTCATGCCCCTTCGACTCCACGCCTGGCGTCTCTACGCCAGCAAACCTATGACCGACGACCCCATGCCCAGGCGACTCTATTCCCGGACAATTCCACGCCCGGCAACTCCAAGGCCCTAAACCCATTTTCTTGATCTGTATCTAAGAGCCTGCACAAAAGGAAGTAGGTCAATGCCTGCGGGTAATTAGACAGTCACTTGACATCAGAAATAGTATATGAAAAACGTTGAACTACTGTGGAAAGTGACATAATAAATAAATTAATAACTCTTGTCCACAAAATTATTTAATCGACATATATATATTTCGTACCCTTTGGGTTAATTATTCAATGTCAAAATGATCATTGATTTTGAACAATAATAATGAACTCATAGGGTTCGAAATACGTATATGTGGATTAAATAATTTTGTGGACAAGAGTTGTTAATTTATTTATTAGAAATAGTATAGTTGAGACGATGCACTTGTTTTCAACACGCAATGCACCAACACTATGCAAGGATCAACAATATATGGCTCATGACCAACAATGCAATGCAAAGTTTGGCAATACAGAATTCAATGCATAGAATTCCTGTTATCCTGGGCAACGCCGGGTACTCTATCTATATATATAAAGAAGGATGTTTGTGGGTCTGTGCGTCTGTGGGTCTGTGGGTCTGTGGGTGGGTCTGTGGGTCTGTGTGTACGTTTTTTATACAAATCTACAGTTTTATTCCGATCTTGATGAAATTTCGCATACATGACCTTCAAAGCATGAGGAAGGTCACTGTCTACTTCAGATTTCGAAAAAATAATAATTATTGATAAAAAATCGATATTCATGGTTATGGCAGGGCATATTAATGAGAAATATCGCATGACCAACAATGCAAGACAAAGTTTTTGCAACAATGGTATCAACACGCAATTCACAAACACTCTGCACGGACCAACAATATATATCTCATGACCAACAATGCAAATAAAAGTTTGTGCACCAATAGGTATCAACAATGGTTTCAACACGCAATTCACCAATAACAATGAGCTCAAAATGATGATGCAATGATAAAGCAATCCTTTCCAAGAATTATAACAATGAACATAAAATGATGATGCAATATGGATAAGTTTCAATTTGTAACAATGCATAGAATTCCTGTTATTCAGGTTTTTCTTAGAAAAGAGAGTTCTTAGTACTTAACAATTTCTTGAAAATCTTTAAAAATGATCAGTAGCTGGAGATAATGAAGAGTTAGCAGACTATTGAGAAAGAGTGGAAAGACGACAGAGAAAGCAAACCTTTAGCTCCGTGCTGTATTGAGCAAATGGGAAGCAAGTAAATATAAGAATTGGCGACCGCTAGACTACCCAAAGTGATGAAAGGCCAAATTTTGCTTCAACACAGCGAGAGAAGAGTGAAAATTGCAACAACATCAAGTGTAGATCTGAAGTAAGATTATCTGAGTAAGAAATTATTGGAGCAGTCCATCCATTTTGAGCCTTTAAAAAGATTTTTTTCGAATTTTTATTAAGAATTTTTACTGTATTAATTCTAAGCATTTTCATGTGTTTATTTTTAAGATATTGCAAAATTTATTTTAATTTTTGAGATTGTTCTGTT
Source organism: Rhysida immarginata (assembly GCA_023313115.1). Lineage (NCBI taxonomy): Eukaryota > Metazoa > Arthropoda > Chilopoda > Scolopendromorpha > Scolopendridae > Rhysida > Rhysida immarginata. The sequence continues at coordinate 370,263 of JAHWFO010078603.1, read as the reverse complement.
TACATCCCAAGTGTAATAATCCCGGGCAACGCCGGGTACCTCTTCTAGTTCTTTATATATATAGATGTTTGTGGGTGTGCTTGTGTGTTTGTTTTATATACAAATCTACAGTTTTATTCCGATCTTGATGAAATTTTGCATACTTGACCTTCAAAGCTTGAAAAAGGTCACTGTCTACCTCGGATTTCGAAAAAATAATAATTATTGATAAAAACATCGATATTCATAGTTATGGCAAGGCATGTTAATGAGAAATAAATCATGACCAACAATGCAAGGAAAAGTTTGTACAACAATAGGTATCAATAATGGTGTCAACACGCAATGCACCAACACTATGCATAGATCAAAAATACATATCTCATGACCAACAATGCAAGGCAAAGACTATGCAATATAGATACGTTTAAATTTGTAACAATGCATAGAATTCCTGTTATTCAGGCTTTTCTTAGAAAAGAGAGTTCTTAGAACTTAACAATTTCTTGAAAATCTTTAAAACGGATCAGTAACTGGAGATAATGGAGTGTTAGCAGAATACTGAGAAAGAGTGGAAAGACGACACAGGAAGCACTCCTTTACCTCCGTATGTATTGAGCAAATGGTAAGCATGTCAATAGAAGAATCGGCGACCACTAGAATACACAAAGTGATGAATGGCCAAATTTTTTTCAAATTTTCATTAAGAATTTTACTGTAATAATTCTAAGCGTTTTCATGTGTTTATTTTTGAGATATTGCAAAAAATTTATCAAAAAAAAAGTCACATTAGATACAATCATTTCATAAAAATACATTTTGACTATATTCTGTAGGAATGTGTATATTTTGGAAACTGACACGCTGATAATGCGATGATTCAACGTTCGTATCCAAGAATTATTAATACTAATAATGAGCATAGAATGATGATGCAGTGACAGGACACTATAAAGACAGCTCTATCTTGTAGTGATTGAGTTATTATTTAACCAATTTGGAGGTTTAATTTAGCTTTTTGAGATTGTTCTCTTTACCTACAAGCGTAATTATCGCGTGCAATACCGGGTCCTCTGTTAGTCTATATATATATAAAGAAGGATGTTTGTTTGTGGGTTTGTTCGAGGGTTTGTTTGTTTCTTATGCAAATCTGCAGTTTTATGCCGATATTGATGAAATTTCGCATACTTGACCTTCAAACCATGAAAAAGGTCACTGTCTACCTGAGATTTCGAAAAAATAATAATTATTGATAAAAAATGGATATTCATGGTTATGGCAAGGCATATTAATGAGAAATATATCATGACCAACAATGCAAGGCAAAGTTTGGCAACAATAGGTATCAACACGCAATTCACAAACACTCTGCACGGACCAACAATATATATCTCATGACCAACAATGCTTGTGCAACAATAGGTATCAACACGCAACGCACCAACACTATGCAAGGATCATCAATATATCTCATGACAAACAATGCAAGACAATATAGATAAGTTTCAATTCGTAACAATGCATAGAAAATTCCTGCTATTCAGGCTTTTCTCAGAAAAGAGAGTTCTTAGTACTTATCAGTTTCTTGAAAATCTTTAAAAGTAATCAGTAACTGGAGATAATGGAGACTATTGAGAAAGAGTGGAAAGACGACAGAGGAAGTACTCCATGCTGTATTGAGCAAATGGTAAGCAAGTAAATAGAAGAATCGGCGACTGCTAGACTACACAAAGTGAAGAAAGGCCAAGTTTTGCTTCAAGACATCGAGAGAAGAGTGAAATTGCAAAAACATCAAGTGTACATCTAAAGTAAGATTACGTGGTTAAGAAATTGTTTAGACTAGCAGTGGCATCCTTGGAGTGGTCCTTCCATTGTGAGCCTTTACAATTTTTTTTTTCGAATTTTCAAGAATTTTTACTGTATTAATTCTAAGCGTATTCATATGTTTATTTTTAAGATATTGCAAAATTTTAATCCCCCCAAAAAACTCCGAGCCACGCTGGGGTTATCACCTAACTTATTTGGTAGAACATCATATCCAAACATTTCAAAATAATAATTTTGACTATATTCTGGGGGAATGTGTATATTTTGGTAACTGAGATGTTGATAATGCGATGATTGAACGTTCGTTTCCAAGAATTATTAACAAAGAGCATAAAATGATGATGCACTGACAAAACATTAATAATGTAGCGTCTATTGATGAAGGAAAGGAGTCGCATGTGTCTCATTTGAGCTCTCTAACAAATGTCCAGACGACTGGCTAAAATTTGTGTGCCTGGAAAGGAAAGAGAAAGAATGAGTATTGGTCACAGAAACACTGCAACTAAAACAGGAAAAGCTATACGGGCATTTGAAACATCTGAACAACGGGAGTTTCGAACCGAGCAAGAGGGTATAACAGCTTCTTCGTCAAGAGCAAAAAAAACTTGAGTCTAAATATCTGGAGATGCTCCGTAGTGGTGAGGCAATTCAAGAAGAGTTTAGATAAAGTCCCGGTATATCACCTAGACTTCCTGTTTTTCGTATTTTTCGTAGAATGGATGATAGTCCGTTTGCTCTGTGTTGTATTGATTGAGTTATTATTTAACGAATTGGGAGTTATAATTTAATTTTTTTGAGATTGTTCTGTCTACCTACAAGTGTATTTATCCCGGGCAACGATGGGTACCTCTGCCAGTCTATATATAAAGAAGGATGTTTGTTTGTGGGTATTTTTGTTTGTTTGTTTGACTCTTATGGAAATCTACAGTTTTATTCCGATCCTAATGAAATTTTGCATACTTAAACTTCAAAGCATGAGGAAGGTCACTGTCTACCTCAGATTTCGAATAAATAATATTTATCGATAAAAAATCGATATTCATGGTTATGACAGGGCATATTAATGAGAAATACCTAATGACCAACAATGCAAGGCAAAGTTTGTGCAACAATAGGTATCAACAATGGTATCAACACGCAATTCTCAAACACTCAGCATGGACCAACAATATATATCTCATGACCAACAATGAAAGGCAAAGTTTGTGCAATGACTAGGCTTTTCTTAGAAAAGAGAGTTCTTAGTACTTAACAATTTCTTGAAAATATTTAAAAATGGTCAGATAATGGAGAGTTAGCAGACTATTGAGAAAGAGTGCAAAGACGATAGAGGAAGCACTCCTTTAGCTCTGTGCTATATTGAGCAAATAGTAAGCAGTTCAATAGAAGAATCGGCGATCTCCAAACTACAAAAAGAGATGAATGGCTAAGTTTTGATTCAAGACATCGAGAGAAGAAAGGGAATTGCAACAACATCAAGTATACTGGCACATGGATTTTTGCATTATCTGAGAAAATCGGGAGAGAAGATTGATGACGAGGATGACGCCGAGAGGAAAAGTTATGTCATCCCAAAAAGTTCTCGTACATGTGTGAGAAGAGCACGAGAAAGGGAGAAAGAATGGAAATCAAGGAAGAAGGATGTACGGGGCGACCGAGCCGAATTCGACTACATGAATGTTAAAGGCCGGGGCGCTTTCCACCATTTCCGAGGGCACGAGAACGGAAAAGCCAGGCAGGAGCGATTTGTAAGACAGCCAGGCGAGTTCAAGAGCGACGTCGGAGGCGAGGGCGAGACATCGAAAAAGGTTGGCGAGGCACGTAACTGAGAGCAGCAGTAATATCTCGGGGCCACGTCGGACACTCATCGAGCGAGAAGCAGTGGGATGGGAAGAAAGGTGTGTACGAGCCGTGGAAAACCTACTACAAAAACTGGACAAGGCAGAGGGTTCAGACGATGACGAAAGGCAGATGGTGAAACTACCTGTTACCTGCGGAGATGAGGCGGCAGTAAATGGTGTTAACTATATCTTCACTCTCATGTCCTATAATGTAGTTACTTACATATGTTCAACAATGTATTTGCTTCCTCATGTTCAACAATGTGATGATACACCTTTGTTGTGTTGCTAATTTTTTTTTACTTACTGTTCTTTTACGATGTTCTGAATGAGTGTTTTTGTATCAGTGTTAGTTCTGTCAGATCTTCTGTTTTCAATGAGTCTCAATGTCAGTTGATAATTTCATGTACTTTATCTCCTCTTTTGATGAGTTTTATTCTAATAAAAATATGTGTTTTTATAAAATAAACACTGATGCATTCTGCAATATTTATTAGAAGCCAAACATGGTTGTATGCCTAACAGGGTTATGGGCCTGCAGTACAAATATGTTTCCAAGTCTTTAGAAGAGAGTGTCTATTGCAGAGAAGATCTGAAGTATAAGAAGTTTAAAATAAACAAGTGAAATTATTGAATTTCATTTTACTATAATTAAAAAGGTATGGAGCCCTCCATTGATAAACTGAATGCTGACAATTACCATACATGGATCAATGATGTGAAAGTCATTCTAATGGATAGAGGCTGTTGGGGATTTATAAATGGAAAACAAGTGGAGCCCAATGCAACAGCAAGCTCTAAAGAAAAGAAGGAATATAATATGAGAAAAGATAGAGCTTACTCAACAATCTATTTAAGTGTAGACAAGGAATATAGAACATTGATTTCTGACACAGATGATGCTGCCGAAGTTTGGAGAACACTAAAAGAACACTTCAAGCCAGACTCCCGAGCACGAATTATACAATTATTAGATTCATTTGTTAATTGTAGAATAGATCAAGGAGAAGATGTTGGTCTCTACGCCGCTCATCTGAAAAAAATTATGAATGAGTTGAAAGAAGCAGGACACCGGCTGGAGGACTTATATCAGAGCTTTTAACCTTTTTCAAATTATATATTGATGGAAAGATGATCAATTTAAGTTTGACAAAGTGCTTAAAGAGCTATTGGCAGAAGAGAGCAGGGTGAAGCAATGTGCTATTGACTTAAGAAAAGAAGAGCATCATGCATATAAGGTAAAAACTACTGCACAGAAAAAACGAGATGTTGCCAAATCACCTAAGTTGATGAAAAATAAGTGTAAAACAGGACCATGTTTTAAATGTCAGAAATTTGGTCATCTTGCTTCCCAATGTCTTTTCAAGTCAGTAGATAAGACTTTTGTGGATAAGACATTTGATAAATCATTTTTAACTGAAGCCTTTATTAATCAGGAAAATTATGTAAATGATTTAGAATCTTGGGTCATTGACACTGCCGCATCTACCCATTTTTGTAACAACCATAAGTTGTTTAGTTCATATGAAGTAGTCAGTAACACAAATTTGTCTCTGGCTATAGGTGAAATAACTAGTCCCATTGAAGGAGTGGGAACTATAGAATTCAGTTTTGTAACTGATGGGATAAGGCAAGATGTTACTTTGAATAATGTTATGTAGAGCCCTAAGCTTAGGCGAAATTTACTATCAGGTCCATGCCTAGATAAAGAAGGAGCTAAATTTGTGGGTCACAATGGAAAAATTACTGTATATAGCAGGCATGGACATAAATTATTTTATGCATTTAAGTTAAATGGTCTGTTTTATTGTAAACCTAATTTTTATAATATAAATGAGACAATTAAAACACCTATAGGATTAACGACCTCACAAGAACGCCTAGAAATATGGCATCGAAGCTTTTGCCATATAAATAGCAAATATATAGTTAATACAAGTCAACAAGACTGTGTTAGAGGGTTACCTAGTTTTAAGAATGCACATTTAGATTGTGAATCTTGTAAGATTGCAAAGACCAGGCGTAGGTCATTTAAGTCATTTTCAGTCAGTGTAGTTCTGTCAGATCTTCTGTTTTCAATGAGTGTCAATGTCAGTTGATAATTTCATGTACTTTATCTCCTCTTTTGATGACTTTTATTCTAATAAAATATGTGTTTTTATAAAATAAACATTGATGCATTCTGCAATATTTATTAGAAGCCAAACATGGTTGTATGCCTAACAAATGGAAGGAGTCCAGCGCACACCGAGCTCATCTCTATTCGTCAAACATAGACTTATAATTATGGTAGGACAGCTTTTACGTACTTTTTAATGTGTGTGAGCATTTCGAATGCTACCGAAAGGTTATCCGTAATTAGTTTGCAAGTCCCTAAAGTGTAAACTGAACTGTATAACATTCTCTTTGCCTATGTCGCAGTAAATGGCATGAGGGAGAGAACGTTATTAGAATCTTCCCGTCATCATTAAAAGACTTTATTGTTAGCGGACTTGGAGGATTCATGCAAAGGCCTCGAAATATTAATTTCCATTGAATGAACTAAATATTCAACGGACGCGGTACGAAGCGAGTTTACTGGGGAAAACGACAACGTAACGTCGAACTGTAGCTAATCATTTCGTCTATGCAAGCTCCGATAAGATTTAGTGTAATAAGTGAAGTGTGTGCGTCAACTTCATCAAAGGTTAGATATAACCTCTTTTGAAATAATTGAATGTGGCAAAAGTGTTGTGTTGTCAATGATAGTGCTTCGGGATATTTTGTGAATCAGCGACTTAACGTCAGTGCATCTAATATTTGTGTTAGTGTTACGAAATGAAAGCAATGCATTCTGCAGTCACAATGCGATGTGTGTCTTCTATATGATCAGTAGTTATTAAAAGTGAATGCTTAAGTGCAATTGGGGGTTTCATGTGTGTGTCAATGAAACAAAAGTGTGCTTCAATCGTGACCCTTTTAATTAGAATGTGCGATCTGTGTGTCCATTTATGTTGCGTCGCTTCCCAAGTGTTTTAGTGAAGGTCAGCTTCCATAACGACAACCTCTATGCTTTTGTGCGTCAGCTAAATCAACGTAGTATCTGCGATTCATTTGCTCTTCTGCCAACAGAAAGTGAACTCATCGAGTTGTACTTCGACAACGAGACATCGGTCAGCTTTTGCTCCACGATTAGCAAGCTTCATTAGTGGCATCTACCCGAACTCGACCGCTCTCTTCGAGAATGCTACGACCAAGACGATTGGAGACTTGGATCTAATTATCAATCAGGATCCTATCCTTGTATGTCGGGGACTTGTTAACTGGAGACGGCAAGGGGATCCATCCTTCAACCAGCATTCGAGTCTTCAAGCGGACATCACTCTTGGCCTTACGTCATTCCTGAGTTACGCCAGCACCTAAAGCTTTAACGAACAATTACCTACCTGATAATTGACGTGTGATTTTGACACTAAAATTACAAGTACTTGCCTGAACTTTGAACTGAATTGATATTCATTCGAAATGTTAAATAATAAAGAATTTCCACTGCCAAGAACTTTATTATCAATGTCTTTTCAAGAGTTTTGAAAATTCATCTCTTTACATTTCAAAAAAAAATTACTTTTAAGAATAAACATTTACATTCTAATTTATATCTTTCCCTCCTCTTGTCTCTGACTCTGCTAAATCCACGTGACATGTACATCTAAAGTGAGATTACGTGAGTAAGAAATTATTTAGCCTAGCAGTCGCATCTTTGGAGAGGTCCATCGCTTGTAAGCCTTTAAAAAATTTTTTTTCAAATGATTATTAAAAATTTTTACTATCTTAATTTTAAGCGTTTTCATGTGCTTATTTTTTAAGACATTTCAAAATTTATTCCAATAAAAAAAGTCCGAGCCACACAGGGGTTATCACCTGCCTTATTTGGTAGCACAGCAGATTCAAACATTTCCTAAAAATATATTTTGACTATATTCTGTGGGAAAGAGTATATTTTGGAAATTGAAATATGCTGATAATGCGATGACTCAACGTTCGTTTCCAAGAATTATTGATAACGAGCATAAATTGATGAGGGAGTGACAGAATATTAATAAGGCAGCGTCTCTTCATGAGGCAAAGGAATCACGCGTGTCGCCTTTGAGCTCTGGAATATCACCTGGGCTTCATGTTTTTCGTATTTATCGTAGAATGGATAGTCCCTTTGCTCTTTGTTGTATTGATTGGGTTATTATTTATCCATTTGGGAGTTATAATTTAATTTTTTGAGAACTATCTCTTTACCCACAAGTGTAATTAACCCGGGCAACGCCAGGTACCTCTGCTAGTCTTCTATATATAGAGAGAAGGATTTTTAACTAAACTAAAGAATAAATTAAAAACTGACCTTACGAATCTGTAGATGCTAGAATACATGAGAGAGAGAAAGGAGACTCCACTTGTCCACAAGAACATTTTAATGATATTAATAATGTTCTTGTGGACAAGTGGAGTCTCCTTTCTCTCTCTCATGTAAGAAGGATTTTTGTTTGTTTGTGGGTTTGTTTGTTTGTTTGTCTGTTTTTTATACAAATTTACAGTTTTATCCCGATCTTGATAAAATTTCGCATACATGACCATCAAAGCATGAGGAAGGTCACTGTCTACCTCAGATTTCGAAAACATAATAATTATTGATAAAAAATCGATATTCATGGTTATGGCAAGGCATATTAATGAGAAATATCTCATGACCAACAATGCAAGACAAAGTTTTTGCAACAATAGGTATCAACAATAGTGGCAACACGCAATGCACCAACACTATGCAAGGATCAACAATATATGGCTCATGACCAACAATGCAAGGCAAAGTTATTCAGGCTTTTCTTAGAAAAGAGAATTCTTAGTATTTAACAATTTCTTGAAAATCTTTAAAAATGATCAGTAACTGGAGATAATGAGTTAGCAGACTATTGAGAAAGAGTCAAAGACGATAGAGGAAGTACTCCTTTAGCTCCGTGCTGTATTGAGCAAATGGTAAGCAAGTAAATAGAAGAATCGGCGACCACTAGACTACACGGAGTGATGAATGGCCAATTTTTGTTTAAGACATCGAAAGAAGAAAGGAAATTGCAACAACATGAAGTGTACATCTAAAGTACGATTACGTGAGTATAAAATTATTTAGACTAGAAGGCATCCTTGGAGAGATGCATCCATTGTGAGCCTTTAAATTTTTTTTTTTCGGTAAATCAAGTCTCGGTATATCACCTAGAATGGATTCTTTCAGTGAAGAGGTAAATTCCTGTCTTTCGGATTTTTCTTAGAAGGGATAGTTCCTTCGCTCTAAATTGTACTGATTGAGTTATTATTTAACCAATTTGGAGGTTTAATTTAGCTTTTTGAGATTGTTCTCTTTACCTACAAGCGTAATTATCCCGGGCAACGCCAGGTCCTCTGCTAGTCTATCTATATATATAAAGAAGGATGTTTGTTTGTGGGTTTGTTTGAGGGTGTGTTTGTTTCTTATGCAAATCTACAGTTTTATTCCGATATTGATAAAATTTTGCATACTTGACTTTCAAGCCATGAGGAAGGTCAGTGTCTACCTAAGATTTCGGAAAAATAATAATCATCGGTAAAAAATCGATGTTCATGGTTACGGAAGGGCATATTAATTAGAAATATCTCATGACCAACAATGCAAGGCAAAGTTTGTGTAACAATAGGTATCAACAATGGTATCAACACGCAATTCACAAACACCCTGCATGGACCAACCAATATATATCTCATGACCAACAATGGAAGGAAAAGTTTGTGCAACAATAGGCCCATCGTGTTTGCATCAACAATGGTCTCAATGCGCAATTCACCAATAACAATGAGCAGAAAATTATTCAAAGAGTTATAACAATGAACATAATATGATGATGCAATGACAGAACATTCGTTTCAAAGAATTATAACAATGAACATAAAATGACGATGCAATGATAGAAAGTTCTTGTCAAAGAATTATAACAACGAACATAAAATGATGATGCAATGACAGAACATTCGTTTCCATGAATTATTAATAATGAACAGGAAATGGATATAATAGACGATATAGATAGGGCAGTCTCTCTCGATGAGGCAAAGAAGGTACACATGTCTTCCTTCAGCTCCCTAACAAGCGTCAGACGATTGGGAACACTGTGTGTGTTTCTTTGAGTATGTGTGTGTGTGTTTGGCACGTTTGAGCAGTTCATAAACTACAAAATACATCAACTCGAATCATAAAACCAAAAAAGCATACGATTTATCTGTGTTGTGCTATTTAATAATCGAAGGAACCGTATTAATACATACCTATCATAATGCTACCAAAGAAAAAAAAGAACATTGGTCAGAGAAACCCTGAAGCTAAGAGAGAAAAAACTGCCTGGGCGTCAGAGATACCTCAACAATGGGAGATTCGTCTGCAACAAGAGCGTATGCAAGCAAAGTTTGTGCAACAATAGGTATCAACAATGGTACCAGCACGCAATTCACAAACTCTCTGCATGGACCAACTCTATATATATCATGACCAACAATGCAAGTCAAAGTTTGTGCAACAATAAGCCCGTCGTGTTCGAATCAACAATGGTATCAACGCGCAATACACCAATAACAATGAGCACAAAATGATGATGCAATGATAAAGCAATCCTTTCCAAAAATTATAACAATCAACATAAAATGATGATGCAATATGGAGAAGTTTCAATTTGTAACAATGCATAGAATTCCTGTTATTCAGGTTTTTCTTAGAAAAGAGAGTTCTAAATACTTAACAATTTCTTGAAAATCTTTAAAACTGATCAGTAACTAGAGATAATGAAGAGTTAGCAGACTATTGAGAAAGAGTGGAAAGAGGACAGAGGAAGCACTCCTTTAGCTCCGTGCTGTATTGAGCAAATCGGAAGCAGTATAAATAGAAGTATCGGCGACTACTAGACTACATAAAGTGATGAATGGCCAAGTTTTGCTTCAACACATCGAGAGAACAGTGGAAATTGCAACAAGATCAAGTGTAAATCTGAAGTAAGATTACGTGAGTAAGAAATTATTGGAGAGGTCCATCCATTGTGAGCCTTTAAAATTTTTTTTTGGAATTCCTATTATGAATTTTACTGTATTAATTCTAAGCATTTTCATGTGTTTATTTTTAAGATATTGCAAAATTTAATTTAAGTTTTTGTGATTGTTCTGTTTACCTACAAGTGTAATTATCCCAGGCAACGCCGGGTACCTTTGCTAGTCTTCTACTATATATACAGGGTGTAAATTTTAAGTTGACAAAGCAGAATAACTCGAAAAATAAGCTTCACACGAAAAAATGCGTAGAATCCAAAGTTGATTATTTTCGAGGGGGCATCTGCTGGTGCTAAAATTAGCCCACCCCCCCCGGCCCCTGGGGGTGGGGCGGGGGGCAACTTTAAAATTTCAAATGGGAACCCCTATTTTTTATTGCAGATTCAGGTCCTACATAAAAAACTACGTACATTTTGTCTGAAACATTTTTTTTTATTTTTGGTAGATGGCGCTGTAATTCAAGAAAATCCATTTTCTCATTTTTGCGTGGAAATAACTAATTTATTATTCATTTCGATTCCTACATTGTTTTAACTACAATGTAATTTGAAGACATTTCGTCAACAAACAAATAACGTAAACATTGGCATTTTTTTCAGAATGTTTACATTTTAAATTCTGATCTTTAGAAGAAAAGATTGTAATTTTTCAACTGTTTTTGTGAGTGTACAACGCCGTATTGCTTTTGAATTTACATTATGAATTATCTTTCTGTGGAAGAAAAAATTGAGATGGTGTACATTTATGGAGAAAGTGGGAGAAATTTTGATAATGCAGTCGCGCTTTATGCTCAGCGTTTTCCTGGCCAAACGCGATCACGGTCTTCTTTTGTTCGAGTTATTAAACAATTTACTGCGGAAGGTAGTGTGAACCAGAAAAAAAGAACCCGTGCAGCTACTGTTTGTGGAGAAAACAATCAAGTGTCAGTCCTAGCTGCTGTGGCTCATAATCCACATGCGAGCACAAGAGAAATATCAAGGCAATCAGGAATTTCACATATGAGTGTTTGGAAAATGCTGAAGCTCCACAAATTTCATCCATATCATGTATCTATGCATCAGGAACTACATGGCAATGACCACCAAAACCGTCTAACGTTTTGTCACTGGGCACTTCAGCAGATGCAAACAAACCAACATTTTTTTGCACGAGTTCTTTTCTCCGATGAGTCAACATTCACAAACCACGGGGAAGTTAATCGACATAACATGCATTACTGGAGTGAACAGAACCCACACTGGATTCGAGAAGTCAACCATCAGCGACCTTGGTCAATTAATGTTTGGTGTGGGATAATTGGCGATAAACTTATCGGTCCATATTTTATAGACGGTAATTTGAATGGCAACAAATATCGTAACCTACTTGAAAATGAACTACCAGATCTACTTGAAGACCTGAGTATTGAACTTCGACAACACATGTGGTTTCAACATGATGGTTGTCCAGCGCATTATTCATTAGTAGCGCGCGAAGTACTACATCGACTTTACCATGGTCGCTGGATCGGCAGGGAAGGTCCTGTGAATTGGCCAGCCAGATCGCCTGACCTTACATCGCCAGATTTTTTCTTATGGGGTTACCTCAAAGATATCGTTTATAAGGAAACGCCAACCACTCGCGAAAACATGATTCAAAGAATAAGAGATGCTTGCGCTGCAATTACACCAGACATGTTATCAAGATGTGTTCAGGAATTTACAAAACGAGTCAATAAATGCATCGAAGTTGGAGGTCATCAATTTGAACATTTAATTTCATAAAACGGCGAGATGCAAGGGATTTAAGGACAACAAGCAGGCCGAAAGTGAGAGGCGAGGGGACTCACTGGAAATACAAGCACCCCGAAATTCATTTACTTGCAAGTATTTGCAAATAAGAAAAAATAAAACGAAAACAATCGGTCCTTTTAAGGACCACCAAATCTTAAACGGGAATAACTTCATCTTTACACAGTCTTTTACTTTTTTACTCTGTTAGTTAATGAGTTCACTCGTTAGTACGTAGGATGTTCGGTTAGTTAGTTAGCTAATCAGTTGATTTGTTTGATAATTATAAAGTTGTGTGGCCTCATGACCACGAAACAAAACAAAATTATCCTAATCCGCGGCAAAAAATAATAAAATAATAACTTTGCGGCAAAATTTACGAAGTAAATAAGTATTTTTTATTTCTCCGTAACCATTTCCACGCAAAAATGAGAAAATGGATTTTCTTGAATTACAGCGCCATCTACCAAAAATAAAAAAAAATGTTTCAGACAAAATGTACGTAGTTTTTTATGTAGGACCTGAATCTGCAATAAAAAATAGGGGTTCCCATTTGAAATTTTAAAGTTGCCCCCCGCCCCACCCCCAGGGGCCGGGGGGGGTGGGCTAATTTTAGCACCAGCAGATGCCCCCTCGAAAATAATCAACTTTGGATTCTACGCATTTTTTCGTGTGAAGCTTATTTTTCGAGTTATTCTGCTTTGTCAACTTAAAATTTACACCCTGTATAAAGAAGGTTGTTTGTTTGTGGGTTTCATTGTTTCTTATACAAATCTACAGTTTTATTCCGATCTTGATGAAATTTTGCATACTTGACCTTCCAACCATGAGGAAGGTCACTGCCTACCTCAGATTTCGAAAAAATATTCATTATTGATAAAAAAATTGATATTCATGGTTATGGTAAGGCATATTAATGAGAAATATCTCATGACCAACAATGTTAGGAAAAGATTGTGCGACAATAGGTATCAACAATGGTATCAACACGCAATGCACCAACACTATGCAGGGATATGCCGAGCAGCATGGTGCGTAAAGTCCTATAGAACATCTTGTGCTGTTACCCGTACAAGATAACTCATGTGCAGCAGTTGCTACCTGCTGACCTGGAAGCACATGAACCTTTTGCACTACGATTTCTTGCTCAGATGGAAGTGAACAACGAATGGCCATGGAACATTCTGTGGTCTGACGAAGCCCACTTCCATTTGGAAGATTCTGTAAATACGCAAAATTGGAGGATATGGGCGACCGAGAATCCGTTCCAGCTATAGCCATTACCTCTTCACTCTGAAAAGGTTACTGTGTGGTGCAGAATAACGTCACAGTTTATCGTCGGCCCGTTTTTCTTCGAGGAGATCACACATGCGGGTCCCGTTACCTGCACCGTTACTGGTATGAAGCACTTTTGTGTAACCATGTCATTCCGGCACTTCAGCAGATGGCACTCCTCCACACATTGCTACTCTGGTGAAGCAGCTGCTGAGTGCTCATTTCGGAGATGCTAGGATCATAAGCTGCCATTTTCCAACAACGTGGCCGCCACGTTCCTCCAGCTTAAACCCGTGTGATTACTGGCATTGGGGGTGCCTGAAGAATGTTGTTTACAGCAGGCGGATTGGGAATCTAGCCGACTTGAAGGCAAGCATCACACACCACATCCACTGCATCAGTACAGATACCCTTTGATCTGTTTGGAGCATGGCATTTTGCGCTTCCAATTAGTAGCGGAACATGGCGGAGGGCATATCGAACAACTTCTGCCTTAATCATCATTAAGATGCTTATTCCATGAAGCTCCTTTTTTGGCATTATCACTGTTGTCACTGTAAACAGGTATTTTTGTTTTTTGCTAATAAATTTTTCTTAAACCTCTGAACTCTATTGTTTCGGCTAACAACATTCCTGTGTTTCACGAATCCATTTTTGGTTTTCCCCCTGACATTACCCTGCCAGTGCCATCTATCGGCAGATTTTGAAATTATTTTTTCCTTCGTAAAACAAAATTCCATTGCCTCGCGATTGTTCTGCTAAAATATCAGGTCATTCTGAAGAGTAGTTTTCAAATTATCCTCCTGATGAAGAACTCCTTTTAGTCCGTGCTGTATTGAGCAAATGGTAAACAAGTAAATAGAAGAATCGGCGACTGCTAGACTACACAAAGTGATGAATGGCCAAGTTTTGCTTCAAGACATCGAGAGAAGAGTGGGAATTACAACAACATCAAGTGTACATCTAAAGCACAGAATAAGGAATACACAGAAGCGACAATCTGTGACATCCTATGGGTATTCGTGATAGCAATCGACCTGCTTGTAGCGGTTGCCATGGGCTCGCCGCACACAAAAGCATTGAAATGAGTAGCAGGTAATATTCGTCTTATCATTTTTTGGACAAAATGTGAATATTTACGATAAAAGCGACTGAATACAGGTAGGTAATTATTCACAATCATTTTATAATGCTGATGTAGGTGAATTATAGTATTTAAAAATAGATAAAATTTATTTAAAGTAATTTTCAGCGATTGCAGAAAACAGTTCACTACAGAAGAAGCAGACTACAGGTTGGAAAATATTCATAAATATGTTTATATTGTTAATGTAAAAACGACTAATATTGTTTAAAACTGGATAACATTATTTAAAGGTATTGTCATTTAAATTGCTTGCAGAAAGCAGTAATATCCAGAAGAGTTTAGATCAAGTCTCGGTATATCACCTAGAATTCCTTTTTTCGTATTTTTCGTAGAATGGATAGTCCCTTTGCTCTGTGTTGTGTTGATTGAGTTAATATTTAACCAACTGGGAGTTATAATTTAATTTTTTGAGACTGTTCTGTTTACCTACAAGTGTAATTAATCCGGGCAACGCCGGGTACCTCTGCTAGTATCATTTAAAAATGGATTAAAATTATTTAAAGGTTTCATCATTTAAAGTGCTTGCAGAGAAGCCAGTTACAATAAAAAAAAGTTCAGTATAAATATGAAAAAAATTAACAAACGTGTTTATATTGATAATGTAAAATTGGATACAGAAATATCATTTTAAAATGGTTTAAATTAATTAAAGTATTCATCATTTAAAGTACTTGCAGAGAAGCCATTTACAATAAAAAAAAAAAGTCATTTAAAATAAAGTAAAATAATTGAACAGATAACTAAATTTAAAACATACATTTGCTTCTCAACTTTAGTATAACTTTTTAAATAAGGAAATTAATATATTATGAAAGTGGAATTTGGGTGAAACAATTTACTAATAATATTGACTGATAGAACAACAATTTTGATAATATCAGGACTAAAAAATTCTTCAAGATATCAATCTGTAACCATTTTGTTTGGTTGGAATCATCCTGGAAATGGAATAAAAGATTATTTTATCTTCCTTGGAACTGGGTATAGCAGGTAAGGGAAACAATGCCGCAATGAACAGAAGAGCAACAAGGCGAATAGCTGATTGTGCGACCCCATGGCAACAAAACGGTAGCCAACATTTTGTTTACATAATTAATTAACTTTTATGGTAACCAAATTAACTTTTTAAAATGCAACCTAACCAATAAAAATAATCATAACTGATTTTTTTTATTTCCTTTTTTCCTGAAAAGAAGTGAAAACATGCAAGGGTATAACTTAATTTAACTTCGTAGAACTTAAAAAGTGAAAGAGACAGAGACATCATGTTTTTTTCAATGAGAGCTGTAATATTACAATTTTGTATGAATTTTAAAAAAGATACCTTAATTGGTGTTTTGTTTTGTTTTTTTTTAGATATCGACAGTGAAAAAGGTTGTTTTTTTATTCAATTTTTTCACGTAAAGGGGTGCAGTATTTTTTTTTATTTTATTTGCATTAATTTGAAATTAATATTTACCCTGACAGTAGATTCCATAGGCATCTTAACAAAAATAGAAAAATGACTCTACGATTGATCTTTTAAGAACCGTCTTGAAATTTATAAAGGACGAGAAAATTTTCAAGGAAAAAAAATCGGACACCTATTAAAACTAGTCAAGACAGTTTACACTATACGCACTAGCATTTTCTATCAATAAAATAATGTCATCTATCTGTCTCTTTAAGCTCTACACATTTTTGGACATATAATATCCATTATACAAATCATATCACATTAGCTAGTAGATTGTAATTTTCTGTATTTTAAAATAATAGTAATTTTAAATACTTTTCATTGTAATCGATGTGTTTTATGTATATAATTTTTTTTTTACTATCTAATATATAATAGTACAGAATGCTGTATAAAACCTCAAAATACACGCCTCAAAAAAGAGGTAATGTTAACATATAGCGATCAGTTAGTGGCGCCCATGGCAACCGCTGCGTGCGCTACAATCGAAGACGTCAAAAGCATGAGTCATCCACTTTCCACTCCGTTAATATTGGATGTCGTTTCTGTGTATGGCTTATTCTGTGCTCTAAAGTAAGATTACGTGAGTAAGAAATTATTTAGACTAGCAGTGGGATCCTTGGAGAGGTCCATCCATTGTGAGCCTTCAGAAAATTTTTTTCGAATTTTCATTAGCAATTTTTGTTGTATTAATTCTAAGCGTTTTCATGTGCTTATTTTTAAGATGTTGCAAAATTTAATCCAAAAAAAATTTTTGTCACTTGGCTTATTTGGTAGCATATTTCATAAAAATACATTTTGACTATATTCTGTGTGAATGGGAATATCTTGGAAACTGAGATGCTGATAATGCGATGATTGAATGTTCGTTTCCAAGAATTATTAATAATGAGCATAAAATGATGATACAGTGACAGGACGTCAATAAGGCAGCGTCTCTTGATGAGGGAAAAGTGTCACACATGCCTCCCTTCAGTTCCCTATCAAACGTCCAGAAAACAGTAATAATTTTTGTGTCTGGAAAGAAAAGCGAAAGAACGAGTACTGGTCAGAAATCTCAGCAGCAAACAAAGAATAGGGGCATTGGAAATATCTGAGCAACGCGAGGTTCGAATAGAGCAAGAGGGTATACGAGCTTCTACGTCAAGGGCAAGAAAAGGTTGGGTCCAACCGATGTTCGACCGATGTTCCTGGTGGTGAAGTGAACGTTGTTTTAATCTGAGGATAGTCAAAAAGAGTTTAAATAAAATCCCGGTATGTCATCTACAATTCCTGTTTTTCGTAGGATGGATAGTCATTTCGCGTTGTGTTGTATTGATTGAGTTATTATTTAGCCAATTTGGAGTTATAATTTAACCTTTTGGGATTGTTCAGTTTACCTGCAAGTGTAATTATCCCGCGCAACGCCGGGTCACCTGCTAGTAATAACATATAATGAAACAACATTCTTTTTCACATGTAAATTCAAGTCAATGCAAAAAAAAATATTGTAAAATGGAATTGTTTACGAAATGTTACATTTCTAAGTATAATACGGATTTTAATAAAAGATATAGTTAAGGTTTATCTCCTCCCTTATACTTAATTCTCTAAAGCGTCCATCCGTCTGTCTGCTGTCATGCTGAGTGAGTGATCAACGCACAGCCCAAACCATAAGGCCTAAATACTTGAAATTTTGCCCGGATGTTCTTTAGTGTAAGTGAGCACTAAGAAGGGGTTTTTGGAAATTCTACCCCTAAAGGGGAGAAAGGGGGGTTGAAAGTTTGTTAACACATTACCTGGTGTTGCACTGTATACTTAACACATTAACTGGAGTTGCACTATATACTTAACACATTAATTGGTGTTGCTCTATAAACTGAACATATTTACCAGTGTGGCACCACATAATTAACCTCTTTTAGGGAGGGGGTAACGATTTGTAGAGTGTGCTATCCAAGAAGCGCGATATCTCCACCATGACCTACCTAATCGGAATTACCATGATCGGAATTACCATGTAAAATTTCATCAAGATTGGTCTAGCCATTTTGAAATGCATAGCGAACAGACAGACATACCCGAGAATTTTATATATATAGACTAGCTGATATACCCGGCATTGCTTGGGCTCTTTTTTTTATGAAAGTTTGCAATATCTGAATGGGAATATAGAGTGAAAATTAACACATTAAAAAGCTTAGAATTAAAACAGTAAAAATTCATATAGAAAAATCGAAATAAATCTTTTAAAATGTTCCTAATGGATGGCCCTGTAACAGTTCTCCCCGGTTCGTGTTGGAATGTTGTGTATAGCATGAGTAAGTTTACCATAGTACCAGAGAAACAATGGGTGGAATAATGTGTATGGCTACGAAAGTGGGAGGAAATAGTATGAAAATGAAACAATAGTTTGATCTGACGTTCTTTCAGCCCTCGCTATGGCTGTAGTTCTTCTATTCTGTGTGATCTGACCTTTAAAAATTCATTTGTTTATCTAAAAATTCAACAATTTCAAAATTCTCTTCTTGGATGGCCATGGATGTACATGATCGTTTGTGTCTGTTAGTCTGCAATTCCAACAATTGATAGGAAATAATGAAATTAAACTGGAGCAAATTCCAAGCATCAGGTAAATGATATTAGACAAATGGATGGAAAAATTCTACGACTTGGATTCGAACCAGGAACCTCGACTGTCATGGTCGACGCCTCTACTAATTGGGCTATTGCAGCCATTTGAACATCCATGCTGTCACTAAGTGTCTTAAAGACAACCAAGTAGACTTTATCTGATGTTCGGAGTTTATTCCAGTTTAATTTCTTTATGTCTTATTGTGCGTTCATCAAACTTTCTGATGGTTTGGATAGGAGAAATTCACAATCTGTGAACCGGATGCCCACCTCCCATTGGGCTTTCCTTCTTGACAACTTTGTTGTCTTTCAGACACTTAGTGACAGCATGGCTGTTCAGTGTCTGTGATAGCCCAATTGATAGAGGCATCGTCCATGACAGTCGAGGTTCTTGGTTCGAATCCAGGTCACGGAATTTTTCCATCAATTTTTCTAATTGGTAAACTGTTGCAATTCTCTTGAGGTCTTGAAGCAAAACTGGTGCATTCATCACTTGGTGTGATCTGGTAATCACAATTTCTGCTGTTGACACATTTGTATCGACGGCCACAGGGTCACTCACCATTTGTTTAGTTGAAACAGTGTGCTGGAAAAATCGATACAGTACCGAGTGAAGGGGCTGCTTTCTCTACCGCCTTTCCACTGTTTCTCAATAGTCTGCTAACTCTCCATTATTTCCATTTACTGCTTAATTTTAAAGCTTTTCAAGAAAATGTTAAATTCTAATAACTATCAATTCTAAGAAAAGCATAAAGGACAGGAATTATATGTATTGCCTTTTCACTGATTCTCAGAGGAGGAAGACCCTTCCAACTGTATACTGACAACCATTATGCGAAACTTTAAATTATGGTCAGGACATTAAAAAGCCCGAAGAATATTATGTTTTATAAGAGGGTAGTCCTCGATTTATGCATGTATGAGATGAGATGACATATTGTCGTCATGTAAGATGCCATCAAGCCCAAGAAAAACGACTTTCATCCTTTTCTCCTCCCTTATACTTAATTCTCTAAAGCGTCCGTCCGTTTGTCTGCTGTCATGCTGAGTGAGTGATCAATGCACAACCCAAACCATAAGGTCTAAAGTTTGATGAACCACAATAAGACATAAAGAAATTAAACTGGAACAAACTCCGAACATCAAATAAAGACTACTTGGTTGTCTTTAAGACACTTAGTGACAGTATGGCTGTTCAAGTGTCTGCAATAGCCCAATTAGTAGAGGCGTCGACCATGACAGTCGAGGTTCCTGGTTCGAATCCAAGTCGTAGAAACCTCCATATCGAGGTTTCCTGGTTCGACCATATCATTTACCTGATGCTTGGAATTTGGTCCAGTTTAATTTCTTTATTTCCTAACAGTTTATCAATTGTTGGAATTGCAGACTAACAGACACAAACGATCATGTACATCCATGGCCACCCAAGAAGAGAATTTTGAAATTGTTGAATTTTTAGATAAACAAATGAAGTTTTAAAGGTCAGATCACACAAAATAGAAGAACTACAGTCAGATCAAACTACTGTTTCATTTTCATACTATTTCCTCCCACTTTCGTAGCCATACACATTATAACACACATTGTTTCTCTGGCACTATGGTAAACTTACTCACGCTATACACAACATTCCAACACGAACCAGGGAGAACTGTTACAGGGCCATCCATTAGGAACATTTTAAAAGATTTTTTTCGTTTTTTCTATATGAATTTTTACTGTTTTAATTCTAAGCTTTTTAATGTGTTAATTTTCACTGTATATTCCCATTCAGATATTGCAAACTTTCATCAAAAAAGAGCCTGAGCAACGCCGGGTATATCAGCCAGTCTATATATTGTAGCATCCCTATGCTTGGTCGGGAGTACAGATCAATCCGGTGACTCGCAATTCTGGAAAAGAAAATATTTAGTTAGTATTGGGAAATATGTATCAGACGTAATTGGTTGGTCCCTCCTAAAGACCTGTGAAGGATAACGTTTATTCTCAAGAGATTAATTCTAAAACAATAATTAAATAGATCAGGCACCTCACAGGTGTTGAGGTCAAACAAAAGGAAAAAAAGTCAACAAGCAATTAATTAAAATAACAAGTAAATAAAATATTGAGATCAACTTCGTATTGAAAACATAAGTAGCAAATGTCTGTAAAAATTGATATCGCACAAATAAGTTCACTTAAACAAAATTTGAGTCTTAATTATTCTTTTTGTCGTTATCGGGAAACGGTTGTTTTTTCTATCGTATCAGTTTCTCCTAAAATCACATCTGGTAAGTAATTATCTTTAAACTAAATTTTAGTCGTAATAAATTAATTGATGTTTACTACACTCTCAAGGGATTATTTATGAGTCTATCATCTCAATATCAACGTCGACGGTTTTCTTATTTTAGTTTGTCTTTATCTGTTCTAGTCCTGGATTGGAGTGATTACTCTAGGTAAGACTCATTAATTGGGTAAACGTCTTTCTCTGTATTCTACTCTTTCTTAATTTTTTCCTTATTAATCTTTTTTCGTCAACAAGAAATTAAGGGGTCCGTCTGGGGCTACAATTGTCACCACTTGAAGAAATTGTCCTCGTCGGGGATGGAGAAGACTTGGATTGGGTGGGGGGGGGGGGGGGGGAGGGCCAAAAACTAAATCTAAGCTAATAATATCGGGATAAGGTAGGGTAATGTTAGTAGAGGAGAGCCCACCCTAGACCCAAGGAACGAGCAATTCGGCTATAAATCCTCATTGGAAAGATTTCTTATACGCTGTTGGATTGATGTTAACAAAATCAGTTCTATCACTGGGCCCCCAAAACGGAAAATAAAAAGAAAATGGATATTACTTTTCCTGTCGTCGTCTTATGGTGGGTGGTACGAACGTGTATGGCGGTGCTGGCCGAACGTAATTATTGTGCCGCCGAGGTCGCAAGGCTTGTGAATTCTTGACGCTGCTTCTCGTCTAAGGTCCACAGCTCTCGGTGAAATGTCTCCATTCTGTAGTCAAGTCGTTTTTTTTCAAACGCGCAAGCTCTCCGAGGTGAGCTGCTTGCCCTTCGTATTCCAAAATTTCACTCCTGCTTCTCCTCTCTCTCCTCGCTCGGCAACAACTAACTGTCAAGTTCTTTTTTCAGTCTGATATTAATAACTGCATTGTTGCGCGTGCGTCCATTGTTGAGTACAATTCCAAGATCGGTTTGTCACATAAATAAGAGTTTTTTTATCGTTGAATAAAATTGTCGAGAAATCAATACAATAATTGCATTTATCAATAATTTTTTTTAACAAAAGAAACGAGAAAATCGTCTCGGGGGGGGGGGGGGGGTGGTTAAATAATAAAAAACATCGGTATGTCTGTCTGTTCGCTATGCATTTCAAAATGGCTAGACCAATCTTGATGAAATTTTTCATGGTAATTCCGATCATGGTAATTCCGATTAGGTAGGTCATGGTGGAGATATCGCGCTTCATGGATAGCACACTCTACAATTCGTTACCCCCTCCCTAAAAGAGGTTAATATAGTTAAATATGTAGTGCCACACCGGTAATTGTGTTAAGTTTATAGTGCAACACCAATTAATGTGTTAACAAGCTTTCAACCCCCCTTTCTCCCCCTTAGGGGGGAAATTTCCAAAAACCCCTTCTTAGTGCTCATTACACTTTGTAAAGAACCTCCGGGCAAAATTTCAAGTTTTTAGGCCTTATGGTTTGGGCTGTGCGTTGATCACTCACTCAGCATGACAGCAGACAGACGGATGGACGCTTTAAAGAATAAGGGAGGAGATAAACGTTAACTATATCTTATATTAAAATCCGTATTATACTTAGAAATGTAACATTTTCTAAACAATTCCATTTACACTTTGTAAAGAACCTTAAGACAGACGCTTTAGAGAATTAAGTATAAGGGAGGAGAAAAGGATGAAAGTCGTTTTTCTTCGGGATGATGGCATCTTCCATGACGACAATGCGACATCTCATCTCATACATGCACAAATCGAGGACCATCCTCTTATAAAATATAATATTCTTCGGGCTTTCTAATGTCTTGACCATAATTTAAAGTTTCACGTAATGGTCGTCAGCATACAGTTGGAAGGGTCTTCCTCCTCTGAGAATCAGTGAAAAGGCGTCAGAAATTATAACAATACATATAATTCCTGTCCTTTGTGATTTTCTTAGAATTGTTAGTTATTAGAATTTAACATTTTCTTGAAAAGCTTTAACAATAAGCAGTAAATGGAAATAATGGAGAGTTAGCAGACTATTGAGGAACAGTGGAAAGGCGGTAGAGAAAGCAGACCCTTCACTCGGTATTGTATCGATTTTTCCAGCACACTGTTTCAACTAAACAAATGGTGAGTGACCCTGTGGCCGTCGATGCAAATGTGTCAACAGAAGAAATTGTGACTGCCAGATCACACCAAGTGATGAATGCACCAGTTTTGCTTTAAGACCTCAAGAGCAGAGTGTAAATTGCAACAGTTTACCAATTAGAAAAATTGATGGAAAAATTCCGCGACCTGGATTCGAACCAAGAACCTCGACTGTCAAGGACGATGCCTCTATCAATTGGGCTATCACAGACACTGAACAGCCATGCTGTCACTAAGTGTCTTAAAGACAACCAAGTTGTGAAGAAGGAAAGCCCAATGGGAGATGGGCATCCGGTTCACAGATCGTGATTTCTTCTATCCAAACCATCAGAAAATTTGATGAACGCACAATAAGACATAAAGAAATTAAACTGGAACAAATTCCGAACATCAAGTAAAGACTACTTGGTTGTCTTTAAGACACTTAGTGACAGCATGGCTGTTCAAATGTCTGCGATAGCCCAATTAGTAGAGGCATCGACCGTGACAGTCAAGGTTCCTGGTTCGAATCCAAGTAGCAGAATTTTTCCTTCCATTTGTCTAATTAATATCATTTTTACCTGCTGCTTGGAATTTGCTCCAGTTTAATTTTTTTTATTTCCTAACAGTTTATCAATTGTTGGAATTGCAGACTATACAAACACAAATAATCATGTACATCCATCGCCACCTATGAAGAGAATTTTGAAATTATTGAATTTTTAGATAAACAAATGAATTTTTAAAGGTCAGATCACACAATATAGAAGAACTACAGCTATAGCCAGGGCTGAAAAAACGTCAGATCAAACTATTGCTTCATTTTTATACTATTTCCTCCTACTTTCGTAGCCATACACATTATTCCGCACATTGTTTCTCCGGCACTATGGTAAACTTACTCACGCTATACACAACATTCCAACATGAACCGGGGAGAACTGTTACAGAGCCATCCATTAGAAACATTTTAAAAGATTTTTTTCGGTTTTTCTATATGAATTTTTACTGTTTAAATTCTAACCTTCTTAATGTGTTAATTTTTACTGTATATTCCCATTCAGATATTGCAAACTTTCATCAAAAAAGAGCCGAGCAATGCCGGGTTTATCAGCTAGTGAATGATAACTAAATTTAAAACATACATTTGCTTCTCAACTTTAGTGTAAGTTTTTAAATAAGGAAATTAATTTATAATGAAAGTGGAATTTGGGTTAAAGAATTTATTAATAGCAATATTTTTCCTTTGGGAATATTGACTGATAGAACAACAATTTTGATAACATCAGGATTAAAAAATATTCTTCAAGATATCAATTTTTAACTATTTTGTTTGAAACCAATTACGTGTTGGAATCACTGATACTTTCTTGTTCATGGGAAATTGAGCTGTTGAACAGTTTTTTAGTAGAATACCTTTCTGACATTAACAGTTTTTGACTTACCCGGTGTGAGACAGTTATGATGCAATATTGGCCGATGGACAGATGTAATACTTACACTGTACATTTGTATATGATTTATTTTGCCCATCAAATCAACTGGTTGTGTATGGTGGTTAGAGGCTTGCTGTGATCAGGTTGAATGCAGGTGGAGTTTTTGCTGTATTGTTGATCACAGTTGAGGATGCGAGCGTTGTGTGGATGTGAAGTTGATCAAATATACTTGTGAATACTCTATGGACTAGAAATCCACCTGTCACATGAAGGGTGTCAATCATACAGATGGAAGGGTAGAGAAATGAAAGTGGAGCATCAATGGTTTTCAAAATTTAATATTTCAACAATTTACTATTCATCTGCCTATAAAAAATCAACACTAAACATTTTACAGTTTATTTATTTAATTCACAACAATGACTGAGGGGTCGTCCATAATCCACGTGGACAGAAGGAGGGGTGTTTAAGAAAAGTCCACATTGGTCCACAGGCGGGAGTTGGTATGTATAGCCATGGTATACGTGGACTTACAATTGACAAATTTTGTAAATTCAATCTGGAATCTTAAAACTAAAAAATTTTGATTTATTTTAAAATAATAATAATAAATAATAAATAAAATAAAAAATACATAACTTTAAATACTTTAGTTTTTATCTCATTTTAACCCAAAAATTAAATTACAAGTTAATAGACATGTGTACAAGTGCTCTAGCAGAGAGAACAGAGGAGAATAGTGTGTCAACTCGCGAATGTGTACGTGGCCTTCGAGATATTAGTTGAAGTCGCGTGTCGAGCCATTTTCAACGTTTGACCGCTAGTTGTTTATCTCTATGGTTTATTTGGCGCTCTTCAGTATGAAAAAAACTACAAAATATATACAGACGTTGCATCGCCGTGTCGACAGATTTTGTCGACTTCATCATTTCCACTACTGCAAGAGAATACTGATTTTTCTATCAGGAGTGAAAACACTGTACTGTGAACCCAGAGCTAAGATATCCTACTATAATGTCACGCTTTGATCAATTATTCATTAAAAACTGCTTACCCAAGAAAAACTGGGAAACAACAGGCTGATACCCAGGCAATTTGGCGATGCTTGAAAGAAGAGGCAAGTAAGGATGGACCTCTCTTAGATAAAATTTGGACTGCTGAGGTGAAGAAATTAAATCACTTATCTTTGCGAAGAAAGACCAAACATTTACAATTATTCATGAATATAAAGAAATTCATACGAAAGTGATCAAATTATTGTGGCTGCTGCAAAAAGTCAAGATCCAATTGCAGATGTAATTCCTCTAACACTATCACAGACAAAAGAACAACCTGAAAATTTAGGGTCAAACAATCAACTTGAAAATTTAGATACTAGCAAAAACGGCAATCTAACCACATTTCAGCTCCCTTCTCTACTCCTACGCAAGAAAATATATGGAAAGAAATGAACTTGATGAATGCAGATAAAGCAGCTTTAACAAAAAGTGAGCATACCATGATGGATGAGCTAAACAGTGCTGAAAAGAGAGAATTGAACTACAAGATAAAACATGTTGCGGACTTGGAAAAAAAGTTGAAAAGATGAATTTATACGACGAAGAAGCAGAAAGAGTACAGGGAAAGTAAGAAGAGGAATATTGCAAGTGTTATTGAAAATTATCCAGATGTAAGGAAACGTCTAAAGATCCATGCAACTCCAGGAAAG
Organism: Rhysida immarginata; assembly: GCA_023313115.1. NCBI lineage: Eukaryota > Metazoa > Arthropoda > Chilopoda > Scolopendromorpha > Scolopendridae > Rhysida > Rhysida immarginata. The sequence goes on along the minus strand of JAHWFO010078603.1, from coordinate 343,780 downwards.
CTACCTTTGGAGGATGCCCAACCATTGCTCTTAAAAACAATTGTGGAAATTGCTGTGCACGGTTCTTTGACAGATAGCAGAACAATTGGAATGCTGCAGAAAACTTGAAGATTTGACACAGGCATTACAAGAAAAAGATTTCAGTATTAGTCGTAGTGGAACTTATTTTCATCTCTTGCCGAGAAATAGCAATACACAACAGGAAAACGTCACATACGCACTGTGCCAGTTAAATTGTGCAAAGCAAAATCTAACTTGTAAAAGAATCATCCCGACTCTTTATTTGCAGCAAACACAAAATACCATCTAGAAGAAATTGCTGGCATTTTGGGTCCAAAAGCTGTGATATTTTTATCGCAGGATGACAAATCCCGTGTTCCAATTGACTTATCTGCTGCAAACCACCAATCCCCTCTGGCCATGCATTTGGAATATCCAATCAAATTACCAGATCATGACTAGGTAATAGGAGATAGGCATAAACTGATTCCTTCAGTAAACGCTTTATGCAATATTCTTCCATATACATTAATTTTGGACAAAATGCAGTGGAGTACAGTGGACCAACTTATATTGCTGTGAGATCAGGAAAGCACTCATCTTCAGCAGCCTCAACACATGGACAAGATTTGAATATTTTGTTTAAATTGCCGGAAGCCTCTTCCTATGTTCAAGATAGGTTTGGTTTGGTTTGTTTGGTATTAATGTCCTTTTGAACTGCTATTGTCATTTCAGGACGGCGTTATATTGCCGCAAATTTTGCCTCGCAAGGGTTCTTTAACATGCAGCTGGCAAATGACTACATGGGACCAATGGCTTTACTTCCCTTCCAAAGGAAGTGCGTGATCTCAGGATTTCTCCCTGAAAAATCCTCATCATCCTCGGCCGGGATCATTTATGTTCAAGATAATCTTCGCAACATAAAATCTGTCATATTCATCACAGTCGACGGTGGTCCTGATGAAAATCCATGGTAAGCATGAATATTTACATAATTTATATTTTACATATTTTGCACTAGAAACTCATAAAAACATAATATAAAAATTACAAATTAGTAGAAAGGGCAGCCCTTTGGGTACCAAGATGAACTTTGGCTCCTGAATCTGGATACCAAGACGGTGCAGTCAGGGCCACACCCACCACACCCATGCCTCAGGCAGTGATACCCCAAATGGGACCAACATGCCACTTTTATCAGCAGAGATAAGATGAAAAGAAATAAGACCAGCCGGTCGCCTCCTCAGCCCACCCTTTTGGTTGCCATGGCAACGGGCGACCATTTTGAATGAAAAGACATGATAAGACCAGGTAGTCGCCCCCTCCACCTGCCATTTTGATTACCATGGCAGCGGCGGCTATTTCTGTTTTTCTTCACGAGATGGCTAATAATTTTTTATGAATAATAATTCTTTATTAAATACTGATAAAAAGATAAGAAAGATGAAAAGATAAGAAAAAGGAAAGAGAGAAAGAAGAAGAAACGGAAAAGAAAGAGAGAAGGAAAGAAAAAAGAGAGAAAGAAGAAGAAACAGAAAAGAAAGAGAGAAGGAAAGAAAAAGAGAGAGAAAGAAGAGAGGACAGTGGAAAGAGAGGAAAGCACAAGAGGAAATGGTTTTTTTGGGGGGTACGCTGACTCTCCCTCCCATCCTGTTCTTGGTGTCGGTGGTCCTGAACCGCCTGTTATGTCACCAGAGCGCTCTAGTGGTGACATACCAGGGGTTCCGGTCCACCCACTTCTTGCAGGCAGGCAGTAGGTTGAGGCAGCCGGGACACTCCAAGGCTCGACCAGGGCACTGGTATCTGTGCAGAAAGTGGCAGGCTGAGCTCAGGTAGTCGTAACACTCCATTGAGATGCCAAGCACCACCGCTACACAATGGGGCCTGATCTGTGAGCCTCGAAAGGGAGTGACCTGTAGCCCCCTTATGCCGTGGCCAAGGGCATAAGAGGCATGGTGATTCAGTTAACTGGGGACGAATTGCCACTTTTGAAGTGGTGAGGCAGATCTAACGAGGCAACATGAACTTGGCCCACAGCTCTTGGTGGTCGGAAGTTAACTTCCGAAACCTACCTGCTTTGGCAAGTAAACTACTGCCAGGGAAGAGGGAGAACGGGAAGCGAAGTGATGTTCTTTTGTTGAAATAAAGATACACCTAGCGATCCTAACGTTCGGGACATAAAACGTCAGTCCCTTTAACCTTAAACCCAGAGATCGTTAAAGAAAGTCTCTGCTTTAACCTCTAACCCAGATATAAAGAGCACTTTTACTTTCGAGATGGAAGCGACTAACTGCCTGCCTGCAACTGCTGTCAATACAAGCACGATCTGAGATATAATACATCTCCATCTTGAGTGCAAATGAATTTGTGCTGTTTTTATAATATTTATTGACGGCATTGGCATTTAGCAAGGTGTTGTGGAACGAAACATGCAGAAATTCCAATCAGAAAGCAGGGATTTAAAGAAGTTAATTCAAAAGAGGAAAGTGAAAATAGTATAGAGAGAACAGCCTCCTTCTTCCCTGGAACAGCCACATGTTATGGAGGGGGATGACGATTAACTCATGTCCCAGACATTGCAGATCAGTGGCACTGTTTTTATTAACACTTAAATAACAATGAATCAGTTACGAACTTTGCTTCCCATTCTCCCTCTTCCTTGCTACTGCTCCCCTAACTAGTTCGACCACTGGGAACAGATGCTTACCACTAACCGAGTCGGCGGACCCCTATGCATGGCCGTGGCTTACTCTGACAAGGACCAACAACACAAAATTCGCATTTGTTAATTTTCTATGAGTGAGAGAAAGCCACACATTTTAATTTCAAGTCACAATCTAATTTACAGTTTTTACTGTAAGGTTGGTTTGGTCCTGGGGTCGAATTTGGAAAAGTTATTAAGAAAAAAAATACTTATTTCCTGTGTTGTCGCAACCTGGTGAAAGCTTGTGTGGGTGGATAGTTCCGTTGGAGGCCGCCATGCAATGTGGCGCTACGTTCGCAGCTCACTCGCGAAAACCGGTCGAAAACAACGATATAAAGTCAGTATATCGCTCATGAGCTTGATTTCAGCACCACCACCGCATCCCCATTTGAAAGCCTGGCGGCCATAGCTTTGGTTGGCAAAATGGCTTCCATCAATCTTTACATGTGTAATTTTGCGTAGATAAACACACCCAAACTCAATGACGATTTCTTGTTCAGCTTTATATTGTAATAAAAGATATATTAAAGTTTCACCAGTGACCTTTCACAGGTCTATTTTTATTTTCTGTGTCTTGTAAAAATCCTGGTCTTTCAGATCATATAAAAATCCAACCATGTTACCGTCGTTTCAGTGATACCAGAATGATTGTTTAGAGGTATTTATAAAATTATATACCGCATATATTCGTGTAGATAATGCGAAAACATTTGACATAAAAAGCATTTAAAGCACAAGTACCACTAAAAATCACATACTCTTATTTATCTTAAATTTTGTTAGTTCATGACGTTTATAGTACACTTTCATTAATAATTTTCTATAAAAATCATCATATTCCTTAAAAATCTGCGATGAAAACGGCAAAATACGACAGTGAGCGAAAAACGGCGTCCGTCATGATTATGTCTAGCAGGCTGGAGCTGTGACTTCATCGGTCTGCTGCAGAATTCAGCAGATGTAAGGCCCGCCGCAAATACATTTCGTCGCGGTGACATGGGTCGCACCAAGGGCACTGCGCATGCGTTCGCGTCGCTCCTTGTCGCCCGAGCGTGACCTCGGTTTTGCCCTTGGTCGCGGCGACGGAAAAATCTGGTTTTCAGGCGACGTCGCCTCTATTGAGCTGAATTCAATTGGAAGTGACAAGCAACCAGCGACAACATCGTCGATAGCCAATCAAAATATCTAATTCCTCCATAGGGGAAACCAGTGAAAAAATACAGTGGATGACAGAGAAATGATAGATATTGTTAAGAATAATTATGCAGAAACTGGATATGAAACATTTTGACACTCCATTGTTCCATTTTGACATTATTATAATTGATGACACTCCATTATTATTATTATTATTATTATTATTATTATTATTATT
>JAHWFO010078603.1:305670-330544 GCA_023313115.1 Rhysida immarginata | reverse complement strand
TAATTATAAGGTTTTAAAAAGTCTACTGACTTTTGGATTACCCTGTACATACACACAACTTCCTTCATGTTGCAGAAAAAAGCTTAATAAATGTACTAACATACAATTTTCCACAGTATAATTATCAGTGAAAGAAGTTTGAATATCCTTACCACTACAGTATGTTTGTAATAAGTATTTATAGAGTGGAATGCGCTCAGTGGATACCTAATAAGTGGATACTGAGTGCACAGTCCTATTTTTCTGTACTCGATTTGAATGCACCGTAAGTCCGCTTAAATGGATAAATTTCTATCCTAAAATATGTGTAAACTACTGTTAACTAGATAAAATAACTGAAAATTCATTGGCAAATGCATGTCAATGTCATTGGCAAATGCATTCTTTCTACTGTTTTTGGTGACTAACAGACACATCTGTGTAATATGCATACTCCGCTCATAACAGCCACTTATCATTTCCCTCTAAGCCAATGGACACTGCTGCCTGAAAGAGAAAGAGAGAGACCGAGAGAGAGAAAGACAAAGAATTCACATTCATAATACAATCTATCAATGATTCTCGATTATTTAAACAGTATGAACTTCCAAGAAAAATTAATATCAGGTTGTTGCAAAAGTTTATTCCGGATTTTTATTCCAACACAAAAACGACTGAACTTGAATGACAGATTCAGCTCATGCAGATGCCGGGCAATGGTTGAAAAGTGAACCTTGAACTGTTCTGCCAGTTCCCTCGTTGTTACATTGTGATCTTCATCAATTGCTTGGCGTAGATCACCATCTGAAATCATGAATGGCCGACCAGAGAGGCTCATCTTGAAGAGTGCTATCTCCGCGCCTACGTTGGCAAATGTTTCGGTGACATTGCGCAGCACTGATCTTTCCAGAATACTCGTAGAAGATTATTGCTCGAATATGCTCGCGTGAAAGGTCCATTTCAGATCGTTGACGGCACTCACAGATGTATAGTCAGAAAGTTGATTCTTGGATGTGATATAGCAAAGATATTCAGGAATTGAATGCAATAATTTGTTTGAAAAAATATGAACACCCCCCCTCGGAAAATGAGCCCTTCTTGGGCACGGGTTCTAGAACCGGAAGAAACTTTTGCAACAACCTGATATTATGGTTCACTTTATCGAAGGCTTTAGTAAAATCTCTATAAATATCAACTTGTTTATGTCTGTCGAGATTGTCAAAGTTATAATTTTCATATGTTAGTAAGTTCGTAAGAACAGATCTCCCTGGAATAAAACCATGTTGCTGGGGAATAATGATATGTTTAAAGTGACACTGTATTTTATCTAAAATGATAGATTCAAACACTTTAGGGATAACTGACTGAATAGTAACCGGACGATAGCTTGTCACATCATTCCTATCACCAGATTTAAAAACAGGAATAATAAAACTGCTCTTCCAAAAATCAGGAAATACACTAAGATTGAGGGATTTGTTAAAAATGATTAGAAGAGGAAGACACAGTAGAGAGGCACAAGTGGAAATAAAAAGCGGATGCAGGTTATCCAGGCCAGGACTTTTGTACTTATTGACCTTGAGTGTTTTAAGTTTATGTTCTATGTCGGAAGCAGAAATTGAAAAATTTGAAATGTCAATCACAAACAGGGGGAGCCGCACAGGTATCATCATAAACAGAAGAGAAATACTGGAAAAATAAGTTAGCTATTTCAAGCAGATCGTTCCTGACATCATCAATATAGCACATACGATATTGCAAATCATTATTTAACTTTTTTGAGTTGACGTAATTCCAGAAAGACTTTATATTGGTGTAGACTGCAGATTCTATTGAAGAGATATAGGTTTTATAACACAATTTTGCAAGGTTTTACACTGTGCTCTTAAAGTAGAGAAGTACTTATAGTAATCCATGAATCCTGTTATCTTATAATTATAATGGGCAGATTTCTTACGGCATACAAGCAATTTTAATTCTGGGGAAAACCACTTAGGATATCGGTTAGTTTTAATTTTAATTCTGGGAACAAAATGCTCGATAATTTAATAAATAATGTAATTTCATAATGCTCGATACTTTTATAATGTAATTAATAGCAGTTTTTAGATCCATATTTTCCAATAAGCACCAATCTGCCCTATACAGTTGATTCACAATATTATCATAATCAGCATTAACAAAGTCGTAGGAAAGTAAATCATATTTCATTTTGTTATTAGTGTCTTCCACATACAAAAAGCAGTGTAGAGGAGGGTGGTGTGGATCAGGATGAATAAGAGGGTAGGCATCCGCAACACCTAATTTAGCCAATGAGAGAACCAAATCGAGTATAACATCATGATTGACAGGTCTTATTAAATTAGATAAGACTTAAAAAATGCAACATGTCAAGAGACCTTCTTGGGCACGGGTTCTAGAACCTGAAGAAACATTTGCAACAACCTGATACAAATTGCTACACGTATGGTGCTTTTCTAAACATCGAAACCTGACATCGATGTTCGATCACATGTGCCATACACCTTTCCACCATTCACTTCTCCCACCAGCAGGCATGTTAATGAACGTGGCGGCTGCAAATTAGCTTCTACAGACCATTTCTAGCAATTTTATCATATAAATTGTTATCCAAAAGAACTCTAACTACGAAAGGAGTTAAATAAACGGGAGAAGATGTGTGAAGAGTCCTTTCTTTATAGTTAAACAAGCTTTACAGTCAGTGACAAAAAATTAGCACCACCATCATTTTCACTGAAATTCTTTTAATGAAACAAAATTCCAAATGCTCTTTTGGAATACAGACACTTAATATCTTCAGAAACAATCTAGCTTCATAAAAATAAATTGAATGTCCACTTATAATTTTTAAAAAAAAATTGTTTTACTCAGGTGATATTTCTGAGTGACAAAAAATTAGCATCAGCTACAAAAAAATCCTCTGAATGGTCTTTATATGTGGTGGATTTGCCTTTTTGTGAAATTACCTCAAAGATACGATTAGGCATCTTAGTAATTAATCCTTTAATCAATGAATGATCTAAATTTTCCCAAGCATCAATGATGGCACATCTCAAGTCAGAAGCATTTTAGTACTGACGATTGTTTTCATACACTTTTCGTGATAGCAACCCCCAAACATTCTCAATGGGATTCAAATCAGGTGACATAGCTGGCCATTGCAGAACAGTGATTTTTTCCCCTCAAACCACCGTGTTACAACATGTGCTTTGTGGATGGGAGCATTATCTTGCTGAAATATCCAATCATTTCCAGCCATAATTGGTCCAAAATCAGGGAAAATGTCTTTCAGCATTGCAAATACCCTTGTGCATTGATTCGTCCACTGAGAAACTTCAAGTCACAATTCTTCTGGAAACCAATTGCTCCCCAGATCTTTACAGATCCACCGCCAAGCTGTCTTCGTGAAAGAACTTGTTTTTCTTTTCGCAAATCGTGAAAATAGTATGAGAATCCATCTGGTCCGTCAAGGTTGAACTTCTTTTCATCTGTGAATATGACATTTTGCCATTCTGAAGTCCATCCCATGTATTTTCTGGCAAACTCAAGTCTGTTTTCTTGATGACGGTTAGTGAGTGGTGGCTTCCTCTTGATGTGCTGTCGCAGAAGATGCGGGCAGTCATGGATCACACGCTGAACGTTTCGCAGATTTGTGTCGAGCTGCAGTTCATCACGAATTTGTTTTGCTGTTTGACTTGAGTTGGATGCAGCTCTGACAATCTGACGAACTGACCTTCCATTAAGGGCACGAGGTCTTTCAGAACCCTTGTAAACTGCATATTCCTGAGGATTTCTCAAATAGTTGGAAATAGCCTTTGGGCCTCTCTTCAAACGACGCCCAATTTCACGAATAGAGATGTTTTCTTGTTTGAAGGCATCAATTTGACCTCTTTCATACTCTGACAGCACTGAACCACGTCCCATCTTGTTGTATGTTTATTAATTAAGTTTTTCACTTATAGTAATTGCTCTTACTACATGATAAAGTAAATATATCACCCCTACTTGAGTTAAATGAGCCTAGCTTTAGGGCGAAACCATTTTTTTGTAGCTGATGCTAATTTTTTGTCACTCAGAAATATCACCTGAGTAAAACAATTTTTTTTTAAAAATTATAAGTGGACATTCAATTTATTTTTATGAAGCTAGATTGTTTCTGAAGATATTAAGTGTCTGTATTCCAAAAGAGCATTTGGAATTTTGTTTCATTAAAAGAATTTCAGTGAAAATGATGGTGGTGCTAATTTTTTGTCACTGACTGTAAGTCAATCACAGATTTCGATGCCACCTATTTCAAGAAGAAACTTTATTTTACTGGCATACACCGATGCCTGTCAAGGAGCAATACGAGTAGCCTTACATCAGAAGTATGGTGAGAAAATGAAACTAGTTGCATATTACAGTGCCAAAGTAAAAATGAGCAGAATTAGGTATAGTCAGATTGAGAAAGAAGCACTACCATTAATTATGGCAATTAAACAATTTTGGCACATAATGTCAAGGTCCTTTTCGCATTCTCCAAAACCAGCACATTTCGATCTCGAGTGTGGCCTAATCGAACTTTTACCCCTTTTTACACTTCATTTTTAAACATTAACTTTTTTACACAAAAATTACATATTAACCATAAATGGCATCGCCTATCTATAAAATCCGTCACAATCATGTGGTAGGCAGAACAATTAATAATCAAATAATGCAATCACATTGTTTTTTTTTAAATAACTCCAAGCGTTATTAAATTTATAGTGTGAATTTAATCATTTTGACTAAGATTAACATTTATAAAATATTTCCTTTTTGTTTACATTAGTTTGTGTTTATGGTGAAATGAAATGGCTGGAAACGATCATTGTAGTTTCAGAGAGCAATAGCGAGTCAATTTACAGACAATAAATAGTAAATTTGTTTTGTAGTAATAAATATTTATATGGAAATATGTTCCATACAAAACCAAATACTCCACTATGAAATACAAATATGAAAATGAAATCAGCACATAACTTCCACTCGGTGAAACAGGAAGCAAAATGGCCACAATCAGTAGCCACAGAAAAAAATTACATTAAGAAAAAAGTAATGTTCATTAATGTAATTAATTCTCACCCATATAACGTGCACAAAAATAATATTAAGCATTTAGGGTAAAAAGAAACTACAAACGCTCAAGCATATGGAAAATGAAAAGCGGTTTAAGACTCACAGTTGCTTCGTTTCATATTTGTTGAAAATAATTAAATTACTTTCAACAAATGATGTTGATAAAAAAAATTGCTTTAATCCACATGATTGGTTTTAACACGGTCTTTTAGATCAAAAGACCCGTGGTTTTAATTAAAATTCCTTTAAAGTCAGTTTTGATTATTTTTAATGATTTAGTGTATATTCAAAATATACTGTTAGGCCTAATTGCCAACGAGTTTGTTATACTTTTGAAACTTTGATTTAATATAGATCCTAATTTTCAGGCAATTTCTAATGCTCTTCTGCTGAAGTAAAAATATTACAGTTATAAACAAATACATGTGATAATTATTACAAACTTTGCAAAGAAAATTCATTTTGACACTGGCTAGCCAAACGCAAAGAACTGCATTTAAGGAGCAGTAGTGAAGAACTCAGACTCAAGTAATGAAATATTTGTGCAGAAATAGATGTTCGGGTAAAAATCGTAATTATATTAATTAAATCTCTATATATACGAGTATCATGAAGCGACAATGCATGAGCAACAATATGTGCAGACCAACAATGTATATCTCATGCAGAGCAAAGTTTCTGCCACAATAGGCCATAATAAAATAAGTTACTTGCATTAAATTAAAATCAAATTTACAGAATCGACTGTTGTGGTACCCGTCGTACGACGGGCTTTAATGCTAAAAAAAGTAAATGACGCGACAAAAGAAATCAATAAAAATTTCCTTTCTTTTTAACAATATAACACCAATCTACTTCAACTAAACCAACTACGTGCGGGAGTTTCGAAAAATAGCTCGATAATTGTTTGATGCATGTAATAACAATTATAAACAGCGTGATTAATGATTCATAATGAATAGGGTAATAGAGCCGAAGAAGCGAAAATTTCAGACAATCTCGGAAGTCAAAGAAGCCTATGCAAATCCTACAGAGTCTGGAAGTCGACTGCATCGATAGCTATGCTATGTACGTGTTCCAAAATCATTTGAAGATATTCGAGGAGTTGCTTTATTGCAAGATACTTTCCAAAGTAATTTATTTGTACAATTTCAAATATCCATTTAACAATCACAATTATCCAAATACTATATAATGATGATTACACATCATCATCTGTCATACCTTCTTTGGCTTTATTTCAAGCCATTTATCTGCTGATTTCTCCAACGGAAAGCTATTCCACTATAGGGCATTAATCCTAATTTGTAACAGCATATCTGCTGTCTCCACCTTCATTTTAGCTCTTAAATCTGTATAAATCAAGTTTCATAGCAGAAAATAAACGTTCCACTTCAGCAGTTGACGCTGGCTGTGTGATAACTACGGAATATAATTCAAATTACTTTGGAAATGCACTTCTGTATGACGATTTTACCAATAATCTATACATTTCTTCTATGGATTCCTCTTCACTGAAATCTGCAGTCAGTTGTTTAAACCTATTCCACTCATCCATCAGCATATCCTCCTTCATCTTGAAGAAATTTGACAAAGTCTGCATTTCCTCCAACCCATATAGAGATGCAGGTAGACCACCATTGTTGTTTGTTAAATCCAACACTGCAAGAGTTTGCAATGCATCTGATGCCTGAAATCTTCCCTGAAGCTTTTCTTCAAGGGATGTGAGAAATTTGATTCTAATACTGGAATTGAATGAGGTCAATGTATCTTCTAAAGTGATTCCAAGCTCATCAGCCATGTGTTGTGAAAAGGACATGTACATGCCATTCTCAGCTTTCAAATTTCTTATTTCGGTTAGCACAGACTTTAGTTTCTTCTCAACTTCTAGCATGTTCACAGTTATACCTTGCAATGCAGTAGACAGATAACTGAGCTTTGGTAACCCATCTGAGAGTAGAAGTATCGAAAGAAAATTGTGACCAACCTTCAACTTCTTTAAAAGCCTTTGAACTTTCTATAACTTCTCGTTTCAAGCTAGCTCTGTGGTCTAAATCTGTATTGAGAGTCTTATATGACAGATGAACAGTTTGTGCTGCACCATCATAAGAGAGCCAGCGAAAATGTTTCGCTTGCTTAATACAAATGCATGCACCATAAAGACTTCTTGTAGACACTTCAGAGTGTCTGTCCTGTTCAGACTATAATGATAAAATTTGTAAAATTGGTAGAGACTTTACAACACAACAAAGGGAGAACAGAGTTTCCGACTAGTTTCGCCGTTTATTCCCGGCTTTATCAAGGATACACACAAGAGGACATAAGCCTTTATATACAGAAAATATGGTACAGAATGAGAACATGATTTGATGAAGAAATAACAAACAGTAAATAATATAAATTGTACAGTGGCGACATTGAAAGGAGAATGGTTGGATAAGGAACCAATAACAATGAAATTATAAGGAAACCTTGAGAGGAAAATTAAATTTATTTTATTATTTATTCAATTTTAAATTCTTTATCCGATATCTTGTAATTTTTCAAATTTGTATATTTACTTTTCTTTCCATTTTTTTTATTGATACCTTAGTTTACGTTAACTCCGGATGAGTCTTTTTCTAGGTCCGCGTTTTTAATTTTGTTTGTGTTATGACATCACTTTTTCCTTTATATTTCAATCAACTTTCCTCTCAAGGTTTCCTTATAATTTCATATATAAAGGTCGAGATCTTTTGGCTCCAACAATCGTTGAAGACATGTGTGTGGGTTGGCTTCCTGTAAACATCAAATTCCAATGTCCGTTTGTAATAAATAATCTTGAGGTTCAAAAATGGTAAAAAACGGATCAGTTTGGTCTTCCAGATGACCTGATCATGATGGTCCGCTCGTTCCTCTCAAACAGATCATTTCGAGCCTTTCCTAAGTGTAAACTGTATTTCTATGCTGAGAAGCGACCATATTAACATTTGCCTGTAATCCTGCTCATGTCATCTCTCGTTTGCAAAAAGCGCTGCATCTCATCGAAAAATAGTTCAATAGATGGAAACTGAACTTAAGTGATGGAGCGCTGAACTTGGCAAGTACAAGGCGATGTTCTTCACTAATAAGCACAGAAGCTCCCCAGATTTGCTTATCCTGTACGGAAAAGAGCTCGACGGGGTCAAAGAATAAAAGTATCTAGGTGAAGTGATAGATTGTAGGTTCACCTAGAATCAAATTGTTTCCTACGCACTGAATAAGGCAAAGAGGGCCAAATTCCGTCTGATTGCATTGCTTGGTCGTAACAGTGCTGTCAACATTGATAACAAGCTGCTCATCTACAAAATGGTTTGGTTTGTTTGGTATTAACGTCCTTTTCAACTGCCATGGTCATTTCAGGACGGCGTTATAGGGGCCGCAAATTTTGCCTCGCAAGGGTTCTTTAACGTGCAGCCGGCAAACGACTACACTGGACCAACGGCTTTACTTCCCTTCCGAAGGAAGTGCGTGATCTCAGGATTTTCCATCTACAAAATGATCATCCACACGGTCTTGCTTCATGGTAGGCCAGCTTGGGCTTTAGTGTGCAAAACTATGTAGAAGGAGCTGCAGACATTCCAAAATATTACTCTTAGAGCAATAGTGAAACTTGATCGTAGAATAGCCAACAATAATGTCATCCTTGAGTTTGTACAGGATACGATAACGACCATCGCTCCCAAAGATGCTTAACCACCAGTCTGATATTGTTCTCAATCCTCCAGACTGCAGGAAACGCTTAAAACATCTCTTGCCCAGCCATGTCCTGGAAGCTAACTTCGACGATGTCAGCAGTTATCTTCCCCGATAATTGGATATCGTAGTTCGCCTCTGTCTTTTTTACACCTCCCACCCTTTTTCTATGACAATCTTCAATCAGACCTTCAATGAAACAATCAATGAAGAGGACCTTCGGGGTTTTTTCAGGCTTATCTCCTACCTCAGAGCAGCTCCCCTGGTTTATACATGTGACAAGTGAGTTTGGGAGAACTGCTTCAGTAACACTCCATTGTTTCTTCCACTATACTGCTTGATTATCGATTAACAATGGAAGTCAGTACAACTTATTCATCAGTCCTCTTACATTCAATCTCCAGTATCTTTATTTCGTGATTCTTTTTTCAGCAAAGCTAAGGTACATTTTATCCTTCTGTTTTTCATTTTATACTTACCGTATTTTCGCGCTTGTAGCCCGCGGGTTATATGTGTTTGTGTATGAAAATTTTTCAAAATGCGGGCAATACGAGATGCGGGTTATACGTTACAATTACGTTCACACTATCACAGTAAATAATACTTTTTTGTAGAAATTAAACTTGTAAATCATTTACATTTAGGCTGCTCAACAATAATGAATGCAATAACAGCAAAAATACAACAATAATAACAGTATAATAAAACAAAAAATAAAAGCTAAAATATCATCAAAAACAAATAATAAAAATTTGATTTCGGAAATTTTCGGAGGCATTATCTCTGAAACCAGATGCAAACTTCAATACAATAGCGGCTTATACAAGTATTCATATAAGGAGATAAAAATATTGTTTAAATCATAAAAGAAATTCGTGTGTCATTTATTTACTATTAATTTTCATTTTTTTATTTAATTTTTTAAAGTTTTTTTTTATTGCCTGTACGTAATCCTGTTTCGTACGTCACGTCTTACTAGAAGCAAACTGATCATGTGATTAATCTTTTGAAAACGATTGGCCCTTATCATTTTTCGTAATTTCTTCTGTATAAAAGCCTCCACGTGAAAGCTTTTGTTTGTTATTCTATAACAACTTTTCGAATATTCACCAATCAATCTTTACGCATACACTAAAGTTTTGTCATCAGTTTATATAAAGAAGAGAGAATGGCTCCAATCAACAAACGACGAAGTTTCACGGCTGAATTGAAACTACGGATCGTTGAATATGTGGAATCCAACAGAAACAGGGCAGCAGGCCAGGAGTATAACGTCGACGAGAAGTGCGTTCGTATGTGGAGGAAGGAGAAAGAAGTTCTTGAAAAACTTCCAAAGAAGAAACGGGCACAGCGTCAAGGAAAAGTTCACTGGCCACAACTGGAAGCAAGGTTGAAAACGTGGGTCATTCAACAACGGGAAAACGGCTGCGGAGTTTCAACAACAGCGATTCGACTGCGGGCTATTGAATATAGCCGGGAGCTAAACATCACAAATTTTATAGGTTGGCCTAATTGGTGCCAAAAATTTATGAAAAGGGACAATCTTTCGATTAGGATGCGTACAAGTGTTGGCCAGCAACTGCCAAAAGATTGGGAAGCGAAACGTTCATCCTTTCGCGATTATGTTGAAAAAAAGATAGGCAAGCTTCAAATAATCAGTTCAAATATAGAGAATATGGACGAAATTCCGCTGTCATTTGATGTGCCTGCAACAAGAACAGTCAATACAACTAGCGAAAAATCTGTGAATATCACCACTACAGGAAACGAATGATTTCATTTCACTGTCGTTTTATGTTTATATGGTGGATGGATCCAAACTGAAGCCAATGGTGATTTTTAAAAGGCTAAGTATGCCCAGAGAAACCCTTCCTTCAGGTGTGTTTGTTAGTCTGAATGCGAAAGGATGGATGAATGAAGAAGAAATGGCTGCATGGATTGAAAACTGTTGGAGGCGACGATCAGGAGGATTTTTCAACCCAAAATCGCTTCTCATCATGGACAGCATGAAAGCACACTCGATAAACAGCGTAAAAACTTCGCTAAAAAAGTGTGCACAGAGTTAGCCATTATACCGGGAGGCCTAACTAAACTGTTGCAACCACTGGATATCAGCGTCAACAGAAGTTTTAAAACCGTCATTAGAGAAAAGTGGAAAGAGTGGATGAGAAGCGGCATGACACGTTCACAAACAGTGGCAGTATGCGGAAGGCTACACACAAAGAAGTGTGTGAGTGGATTTTGGCTGCATGGGAAAGCATTTCTACGTCGACAATTCAAAGTGGATTTCGGAAGGCTTTAGAAGACGAACTTACTGAAAATAATATTACTGATGACCCTGGAAGTAAAAACGAAGAAACTAATAATGGAATTGAACTACAAGAAAACATGGGATTCATGATGAATCGTCTAATAGTCTTATGCAATTGCCTTCTTCTTCATACATGACACTATTTAACAGCGAGCGATGAAACGGATTTTGAAGGTTTTGAATAATTACCTAATCATGTTCTAAAGTTGTATTATGAAAATAAATTGTAATTTATTAAAAATTAACTAGTTTTAATACTTATTTCTATATTTAATATTTTAAGTTTTAAAAAAGTGATAGCATTTTGAATTTGTTAGGCCTAACTATATACTGCATAAAGCAAATCGCGAATAATTATCTGTAATAGAATATCTTCATATCTTTTAGTTTAAGAAAAATTTAGTTAATAAATCAGTAATATTTACGTATAATTTTCAAGAAAATTAAAAAAATTGCATTAAATTTTAATTCCTGAAACTGCGGACTATCTGAGGTGCAGGCTATATGAGCAAGTCAAAAATGAAATGCGTGTTTTGTATAAGTGCGGGTTATACGAGATGCAGGCTATAGGGGCGAAAAGACGGTACTTTCTTCTCTTTTGGTAAATGAATTGGCTTACTAATGGTCCATGCTTCTACTGGTTTATAATTCAATCCGATTCAGTAATAAAACCAGATTAATTTTGATTCTGACAGGGCGATTATAAATGGCTTCTAGAGTAACAAAACGTTTTTCCTACAACACCGGATTCAAACTGAAAGTACAGTATCTACCCAAAAGTAATCAGCACTTTCAATTTTAGACGTTTTGTCGAATATCTAGAAAAATACTTGACGATATATCCTGAGACTTCAGGGGTGTAAACAGCTTTTTTTGGTCTTTGGCATTTATTCTAAACAAGACTTTTGTTTTTTTCCAGTCTAATATCGTATTCTGGAATATCAAATCGTCTCGATGCTTCTACATTACTGGTGCTTTCAGCAAAGTGTACTGTACTATCTACCCAAAAGTAATCTGGCACTTTTGATTTTAGAAGTTTGTCGAATATCTAGAAAAATACTTGACAAATTCTCCTGAAACTTCAGGGGTGTAAAGGGCATGTTACACCTCATATATTTCAGGGAAGGTTTTGTCCCGAAAGCAAGTAGAGGGCCAGCAACAAATTGAACAAAATAATGTTTGGGAGCACCCTGAAAAAAATAATGCTTGAAATGCGCTGTAGCTGAAGCATATGATTAAGAGGCTTCTTTTACTTACCTGTGTTCATTTATATGAGAATAGCACGTAAAATCATGGTTTTTTTTTTAAAAAAAATCAATATGTTTTCGTAAATATTTTGTTTATAACATATGGTGTTTCAGCCCAATGCAATGCCATTTTCAGGAATCTTGACAAACAATGTGCCTTCTTATCAGTGTAAGGAGAACTTTATACCGGGTCTGATCCAAAAATAAATATTTGGAGAAAACTCCCTTATCATTTTGTTTAGTTTTCAGTGCAACTGAAATTCAACTCGACATGTCGAAGATATCTTTCCGAATTTTCAGGATATTTGATTCGGCTTTTTGTAAGAGTACCTCTATACACTTGGCTAATAAATTACGCAAATAACATTTTGGTAATGCATGTGCAGTTAAACATTATTTAGTAAAAATGCTCATATTTCATCAAATATTTATTATTTATATTAACAAGATTTAAAATGTGAGCAATTAATAAGGCCATGCTAATTAAGAAACATTGTAATGCTAATTGTGCTCACACGGGTATTCTTTCATCCGCAGTCAATCTTGGGAGAAATTGACATGGTTGGAGAGTGAATTTCTAACAACTAAGTAAATATAAAAATTTTTGAACAAATTTTTCATCGTTGAAAAATTGATAGAAATGGACACACGAGATTACAAAGGCTGAGGAAATACACAGTTTTACTTTGTTCCGCAAATAAAGAAGAAATACTATTGGCCGGGGCTCAAGAACGATGTTGTTCGTAAGATCTGGGCTTGTGAAACATGCCAATACGAAGCAAGGGTGGTTATTGTTGGAGCTCCTCTTCAAGAGGGAGTCGTTGCCAGCTTTCTCTTTCAGAAGGTGGCAATCGACGTGGTAAGCCTGATGCAGTGGTCATATAGGGGAAATCGGTTGATCCTGGTGAAGACCGATCTGTTCACCCAGTTCACAGAAGCTGAGGGACTCCCGGACTAAACTGTGTGTACGGTAGCGAGATTGTTCGCAAAGAATATTGTATGCTGGTACGGAGTGGCCCAACAGGTCTTCAGTGACCGGGGGTCGATCTTCACCTCCGAGGTGTTCGATGCATTGTGTGGTGATCTAGGGATTCGCCATCAACTAAAGACAGGATACAGGCCAACGTCGAATGGGATTGCAGAGTGCTGCAATAAGACGTTCTGTGAGACCATTACGATGTTGTGCAACAATTACCAAGAGTGCTGGGACGATATGCTGGAGTAAGAATTGTTTGTGTTATGAACAAACCAGCTTGAGTTCTTAGGTGAAAGTCTGGCATTCCTGCTGTAAGGCCTGGACCCAGGTGGACCACCAGATTGGGCCATGAGGGTGGAACTGGCACCCACACCTGTAAATACAGGTCACAACTCGTCGAGTCCCTAATGCAGGTTAGACAAGTGGTCCAGGAACGGGACCAGGCCAGAAGGCATAGGCAGGTGGCACGGAAAATAAGGATAGAGCTATGTCGGTGATGTCAGTGGGTGAACGCGTATGGTTGCTATGTAAAGAGGGGCAAAAAAGGAAATTTTCCTTCAAATTTTGGGCCCTTTACAATCTTGCGTAGGGGTGACCCAACATGATCTATCACATTGAGGGCACCAAAACACACGACATCATCACTGTGCATGTAGACTGCCCTGGTCTAAAACCATGTTTTTCAGAGGCCGAGAACAGAGTCAATAGAAAAAGGAAACGGGGCCATTGCAAGAGATGTATCGGGTATATGAAAATGAGATGAAAGTTCAAAGGAAGAAGAGTAGTTCCTCGGGAAATACGTTGTACTGGGCCACCAGCTGCCCAGGGTTGCGGGCGAACCGACGGGGGACACGATCCCACTGGAAACGCAGAATGCTGAATTAGTGGACGAGTTGGCTGAGGTGCAAAATGTGGAGGATAGAAGGGTCAGTGAGCGAGAGGAGTTACAGAGGATGCATTGGAGAGAGCAGATGCGGAGCAGCCGGAGGCAGGAGCAGAGGTAAAAATAGGCTGATACTTCTTAAGGAATCGGCCCCATCCCGACCACGCAAGCATGCAGAAAGGAACAGGAACAAGGTCTGGGAATAGGGCACGAAAGTGAGCATCCGAAGGGTATAAGGAGGATCATTTTTTCTGGGAGGAACAATGATCTGTCTAAGAATGAGCATGTGTGACATACTCTGTTAGTTTGTGTCTAATTCTGTTTATTAGGCCTAACGCACGCCCATTTCAAGTATTCAATGTTGCCCTGACAATTGTGTTATTCAATGTCGCTTTGGTTTTAATTAGCAATAAAAATTGTGGTTGCCTTATAATGGGTGTACTTTCTTGTTGCACAATTGTTTTGTTGTTGGTTATAATTATAGTTATATTTTTTTAGTATAAGCGTGATTGCGTTTGTTACCGACGCAACAGGCAAGCTATTCTCGAGTGTCAGCATTGTTTCTCGGGAAATTTTCCGAGAAGATATGCTGACATCACCGCCGTCATTGTTGTGTTAATCTTTGCGTATTTTTCGCATTGTTGTTGTTTTTTTTGTTGTTGTTCTGGTTGTGGCAAGAGATAAACGATGTCTTATTGCTGGTGTTCAAGTGTTAGGCCGAGGCCGACATCATGAAGTCTTGTGTTTGTCGAACAATGAGCTGCACTGTTTTTAAATTGTATATCAGTTCCCAGCAGTCTGTATGGCCGCATTAAAGGCTGGTTCCCCATAGCTCCGACAAGTCGCTGCTACTGGTCAATATGACTACCACTGCGATTCAGAAGCCCGATTTGATAAGCATTGATGCGAGTCATACTCGATTATCGGCAGAAGGTGTCGGTTCCCATAGGCGCGATTTGCAATTACGATCTAACACTGCGCATGCACGGGTTGGACTGAGAGCCGTCGAGAGAGAATAAACATGGCGTCTAGTTTATCGATACGTAGGTGAGCGTGTTTTCTTACGTTGTATATAGCTTTAAAATAGCCATATACCCCTTAAAAATTATCAAACAATAAAAAGGAGAATAGTTATACATTCATCTGTTATAATTTATTTGACATTCCTCAATACACAAAGGCAAGAGCATGGGAAATTACATTGATGATTCGATGAATTTCCCTCCTCCCCCCTTTGCTGGAGAACATGGCTAACGAGAGAGCTGGAACAGAGCTGACAAAGCCCCTGACTAGCTGGCTTTGGCGCTGATAAAATTGAAAATTTAAAAATTCATTTATTTCACAAATTATAAAGAATTAAGCCTTTCCAATTTTTATTTCATATACAGGGTGGTTATAATTAAAGTGACACCATTTAAACCCTTCTAGCAGCCGTTCTGGTAATCAGATTTTGAAGAAATTTGAGATATATGTTATACAGACCATGGGGAAGAGAATTTTGCAATAAAAAAAATTAGTTCACATTTTGACTGCTACATCAAAATATGGCATATGAATAATAAAAAAAACAAGTTAGAAGCAGAGAAATTTATAAAATCAGAGCATCTGTTCAATGTGCATTCCATTTGTGTCAATGACATGTTCAAAGCGCATTATTGCATGTTCCACAGTAGAGCGAAGGGTTTCCTGAGGAATCGCAGTGATATGGCGTGTTATGCTTGCTTTCAATTCAGGGACAATCCGTATTCTTCCTCCATAGAAATTATCTTTCAAATATCCCCACAACCAGAAGTCACAAGGGTTTAAGTCCGGTTAAGTAGGAGGCCATGCAGTTGGAAAAGTTCTCGAAATCACCCGATCATCTCCAAAATGAGCATGAAGCAGTTCCTTCACTTGTAGTGCAATGTGGGTTGTTGCACCACCTTGCATAAAGACAGTAGTGTCTAAACATTGTCTTTCTTGTAAAGCAGGAATGACTTTCTGCTGCAGAAGTTCGCAGTAACGAGCACCAGTGATTGCACATCTTTTAGTGCCTCGAGGAGTGTTCTCTTCAAAGAAAAAGGGGCCAAGAATGAAATGTGAAGTGAATCCGCACCATACAGTAATGTAATCAGAGTGGAAAAGCTTTTCTTGCCCAACCATCGGTTTTTCAGTACCCCACATACGACAGTTTTGAGCATTCACTGCTCCGTCTAGTGTGAAATGCGCTTCATCTGGCCACAAAATGTTCTATAGCCATGCGTTATCGACAGCTATTCTAGCCAGAAACTGGCAAGCAAAATCAGTGCGTTTTTCCGGATCTTCATGAAGCAACTTTTGAACCACCTGGATCTTGTATAGATACCACTTTAAAATGGAATGCAAAACTTTTTGTACCATAGACCACGGAATAGACAAATCACGTGATACGGCTCAAGCACTTGCTGAAGAATATTGGGAACTTGAAGCACTCTCCACTGTAGCAGCAGCAACGTCTTCCACAGTCTCATTTGCAATTCGTTTCTGTCCTCTCCCTGGCAGCACACCCAACTCACCAGTTCCTTTAAATTTCTTAATCATCTTTTTTAAACCAGTAATGAACATAGGCCAATTTCGCAAATTTTTCAAACGTCGATATTCTCTTAGTGCAGCAGAAGCATTATCGCAGTTCTGTTAAAACTTCACCAATAAAGCTCGATCTTTTTAGGTAAAGCCATCGTGAAGAATGACTTTACATTTAACTTCACTGTCATTTTAAAGCTTTTCTAATTTTACATCTCATTTGCATAATATCTCTGATTGAGTAAAAATTCTCAGATAGCTTCTTACATGACCAGCGCCATATTTTGAAGTGAACTGCATGTGAACTAATTTTTTTTATTGCAAAATTCTCTTCCCCATAGTCTGTGTAACATATATCTCAAGTTTCGTCAAAATCTGATTACTGTAACGACCGCTAGAAGGATGTAAATGGTGTCACTTTAATTATAACCACCCTGTTTTATATCTTGTTGAGATAATTAAAAAGGTCACTAAAAATGAATAATTATAAAAGTTCATTTTTCTACACGGCAAAAAAAAAAAAATCAAAATAGATAACTTTTTTTTTATAAAATAAATTATTTAAAATAGAATCTTCTATGGAATCAAGAAAACGATTCAAAATAAAAATATTTTCAAATTATATAATTAATTAATCCTTAAAATGTGTAATTAAAAATTTAATTTTCATATTACCCGTAACTTTCGGGGTATAATACGCAGGGGGAAAAAAATAAAAGTTAAAAAAAATAAATACTACTTGTTATAAAGTGTAAATATTATTTAATATTCTGATAATAAACGCAACGAAGATACGATTTTAAAAAAATGAGGGGAGGGGAGGGGTCGGGAGGATATATATTTTGGAGGGGAGGGGTCGGGAGGAAGGGTCAAAGTGAGGAAGGGGGTGCGTATTATACCCCAAAAATTACTGTACATCAATTTTTTTATCAAAATTATATTGAAAATCGTGGAATTACAGTTATAGAATAAATATAAATTTTTATACGCTGGCGGTGTTCCTCTAGCTTACTATATCATTTAGATTTATTATGAATTTATTTTTGATAAAAACATTTTGATGAAATTTAAATAAAGATTTTAGTTGCACATTTTAGATTTATTGTTTTACTCACGCTGTATTGCACTGTATGTATTTAGTTACGTAAAAAAGTCCTGTTTACAATAAAAGGGTTTTTAAATTCCAATAAACTAACTTAACTTTCGTCCTAATACAAAAACCCTTATGAGGTGGACTTTTTTAAATAACTAAATATTTACACATTTCAATTATATATTTCGAAAATATTTGTATTCTTTTCTGATCAAATCCAAATTTTCTAGACATTTTATAAATATTTTAATTTTTTGTATAAAATATTAATTTTGTTATTTCTTAAAAATTTAGAATATTGATTAGTAAAATAATGCATTTAAAAATCCTCAACTGATGCTATATTTTACTAATATTTATAACAAATACTATCTCAATGGTTAATGGATTTTAAATTTGTAATTCTGAATAATGTCTGATCAATTAGGGGTAAATAAACTTTGTTCATTTCGATAATTTTTTTTATGCATAAAAACAATTCTTTTATATAAATTATATGACTTAAATTTTTTCTCAACATTCATGGATTTACGTTTTGCGAGTTACGAAAATCACATTTTAGCGTGGAAACACATTTTTATCGTCATGTAAGCATTCGTAGACCGGTTCCCTTCACAGTTCCAAATACATCGATCCAGTGATCCACGTGACCGAAATCATGGGATCGGACCTAGAAAAGTTAGAACGATTCAAACTACTGCGACTGACGATTTGTATCGAGACCTCAGTCGGGCCTTCGAATCAGAGCTAAAAGTCGGAGGATTAAGAAATCAGTTTCCATAGGCTCGAATCAGTCGGATACAATTATCGTCGGATTGCATTTAAAATCGGTGCTATGGGAACCAGCCTTAACACTTCTTGAGCTGGCTTGAATGTTTCCCATAGCAAGCTATTAATCGTTTTTTTGTGTCATTATGAGCGATATCTTCTAAGATAAACATGGAGAGACGGGCCGACCTCGCATATATTGAACTTCAGTGCATGCAGCTGTAAGTTAATGCTTTGCAGGGAAGTGCTGGGTATTATCCCCTAAAACAGATAGTGGATTTCTTGAGTCGGTGAGTGAAGATACATTTTAGAGACCGCCAAAAGTACTGTCGCATTCTATAAACAAACTCGGAGAACAGTAATCCTGATATGTCAACCACCATCGTAGTCAGTTAAGACGTTTGTGCTGGCAACATCGTTCCCTAATTTAGTGCAACCATTGAGGGGCTGGCAAACAGCCTAGGGTTGTTGTGTCAAGTTTTTAGATAATAGAAGTACATTTATTGGGGTGGGGACAGCAGATGTGGCTATAGAATGTGCTATGGGCCTGTGAGCCAAGCATTTGTAAGGTGAAGCAACTCTTCCACGTGTAAGGTCGGGGTGTCCCAAGCTTTGATGCATCACTTGGTACTGAAGGAGTGATTTCCACGCCTACTTATTGAGGTTGCATCTTTGGGAGATTGACCCTGTTCCTGATAGGAAGGGCCCCAAAGAAAGTTCAGCCCGCAAGCAGATCAAGGCTTGTTAGTGCCTGTTCTGGTGGGACCAAGGGGGTTATGGTGTCCCTCCTCACTGTTTAGCAAATATTAAAAGGGACACACAACGTTTTCCTTACACTGCTGTGCGGGTGGAAATGTGGAAGCTTCTAAAGTGGCACATGAAACCAAGCGACAGCTTGTGAAGGAGGTGGAAAGCTGCACAGCCATAGTTGTCTGGATGTGTCCCTGACATGTCACCTAATGAAAAACTCAAGATGTGAGCAAGCTGCATGTAAACGTGGGTTCTTAACAGTTGTGTTACTATGTCATTTTGCACATGAGTAATTTTGAACATGGTTGTAAATATGTTAGCACATGAGCAATTTTGATAGCCGAATAGTGTTTCAATGAATGTTGTTTTGATGTTTTGGGAAGGGCCCTGCACACAAATCAATTTTACTGTAATATAGTTTAAGGAACACTGAAAACACTAATCCACATGAGAATTTTTATTGACTTAGATGTACTTTTCGGAAACCGAATTTCCTTCATCAGTGAGTCATTGACGTCTTCCTTCATTCTCACTGATGAAGGAAATTTGGTCAGGGGTGCCATCGCCTACGATACCAGAACGCCTTTAGTCACCATCCAAGGTACCCTGACAGCAGCACGGTACATCACAAGAGATTTTTTTTTATTATTAATTCAATACATCCATCCAGAGTCTGTATGGCCTGAGACCGACGAGTTGGGTCTCTGGATGGAACCTGGATTAACGACTGCTGTATGATGGTCACAGCAGCCAGGGGGTGAAGATCCTGAGTCACTGGTGGGTCGCCCATCCAGTGACAAGCCGTGCCTGATGTTGCTTAACTTCACTGAAGTTGTGTTTCAGTGAAAGCCCACCAGGCCACGGCCTCCCCTTTCTGCAGCCCTCTCTGCACACCATACCCGCCGCAGTCTTTCAGCGGGATAACGCCAGACCACACACGACAGACATGAGCATGGCATGTCTGCATGATGTCAACTGTCTGCCATGGCCCGCGAGGTCCCCAGACCTATTGCCAATTGAGCATGTGTGGGACATGGTGGGACGTCGTTTACGATCACCCTGCAATCTCCATAAACTGACACAGCAGGTTTCTCCAGGCCTGTGCAGATGTACCCCAAGATAACATTCGCCACCTTCATGGTCACCTACACCTGTGGCTGGAACAATGCATCGCTGCTAGAGGAGGTGCCACAACCTGCTGATGCCGCTTTCCATTGGGACACCCTGTAGAAACGAGTGCACGTCTTGGCTCCATAACGTAATAAAGGTGTGTTCAGATGTATCTCTTGCTGTATACCTACTTTCGGCTCATTCAGATAACTCCTTGTGGGTGGGGCAATTTCATAAAACGAGGTATAATATGATTAGATGCAAGTACAGTACTGTAACAGTTACCTTTGTATACTGAACAAGTGTCCTGCAGCTTATCTCTACTTTGATGGGATAAACATTTGACTTCCTGTACCAAAATTTCACTTTCACGTTTGAACACGTAAACAAAGCATCCCGGGGCCAACGAAATAACGGGCTCCAGCCGTGACCACCAAGAGAGAAGGCCTCTGCATTGAAATCTAATACATTGTTACATCATCATAGATAGTACAAATTCAGGGCTTATTATTGGTAGAAATACGAATAATAATGCACTATGATGATGTAACAGTGTATTACATTTCAATGCGGATGCCTTCTCTCTTGGTGGTCACGCCCCAGCGCGGAAAAGCCATCTGATCACATTTGTCCAGCCAACAATCCAGCCGTCATTACTTCCAACAAATGAATAAATACTGATTGCTAAAATCAAAGATGGAGACAATGGAGATTACATTGTTACTCGGACTACTATGGTCAGGAGACTTTTCCGTGCTGGGGCACATTATTTCGTTGGCCCCATGTTACATAATGACGTACTAAACTTTTTTGAGCGCAAAACCTCGACTTGTTTAGGTACCCCACTGACTTCTAAAATTACATTATATCAGAGATAGACGCATATTTGTTTGTCATATTAAGCAAGGTCGATAAACACATTCCTTACACAAAATATGGTGGGACCGCAAGATGTTTAACGCTATATCCGAAGTGTCGTTGTAAGCAAGGTCGTTATAACCAAGTTCATCTCTATATACCGGGTGATCAAAAATGTGTTGCATTTTTTCATGACACTAATAATTGTTTTGCCGTGACGAATTCTTTAGCAAAACAATCTGCAATGTTCACAGGCAAACACGTTGAATCCGTAACCGATGTATCATAAAACACAAATTGTTATCGAAGAATTGTTATACAAAGTTTCATGAAAAAATGTAAAAAAAATGTAACACTTTCGGATCATCCGGTATAAATATATATGACTACCAGAGGCATCCAGTATTGCCCGGGATAATTGCAGTTGTAGGTAAACAAAACCTTAAGAAGTTAAATGGTTTTCTAATTAAAGACTCAAATTAATAAATGGGGAAAGATGGCAGCCTCCATGGGCTATAATTTTTTGTCTAAAAATGCTGTTTAATAATAAATAAAGGTAGATATTAAATTTTCTCCATGCGGACTAGTGTTTTTAGACTTAGATGTATAAAATATCAAAACAAAATTTTTGACTAAAGGTTCACTTTCATTATCTTCCTTCTAATATTATTTTAATGCGCTGTTTTGCATTAATTCAGTCTTCGTTGTGCTTTGGAATTCAATTCTGGGGCTCCACTACTACCTCCAATCTGACTCGACTTCTCAGAATTCAAAAAAGATTTTTACGTATACTACTGAACCTACAGAGATACGACCAAGTATATCATCTTTTTAACCAAGCAGACATCCTGTCAATACATCATCTTTACACATTTAATCTTGCATATTTATCTATGAGGCAATTAACAATAGACTAACAATCTCTTTTCCGAAATCCTTATCAAACTTAACAATTAGTCATACTTATTCAACTCCCTCTGCGAATTTGACCATAGCACTGTCTGCAAAGCGTAATTATCAATGCAGGAGTGTTTCATTCGCTGGCGCCAAGCTCTGGTCACTGCCTACACAAGATATTCGGAACTCTCCAAGTATTGCCTGTTTTAAACATTCATTAAAGAAATCTTTTACTAACTCTTAATACCACTTCTATATTTCTTGTTTTCCTTACTAAAAGACTTATTATTTATTAATTTTCTTTATTTGATATGTTATGTTGTTGTAATAATTTTTTTTTTTTAGTTTATTCACCTGGAGACCTACCTCGTCGGTCTAACAAGGAGAATCCGAGTACTCTGACTCACCGATTCTGATAAAAAAAATTACACGTGTAGCTTTAGCTTTCACCAAATTAAATACACATGCAAAGACAATTGATGCACATCTCAAAATTTTCAGAGAAAAAATTCACTAAAGTTTATTATAATTGACTACACTTTATAAATATCCTAATTGTAGCATAGATTTATATCGTGTGCAGGTGGTCTAATGGTAAAGCGCATGCATTGTTTTGCAGGTACCGGTTCAAATCCCACTTTCGATAAATTTTTTTTTCTTCTCTCTTCGTAAATATTTTTAAACACGTATGGGAATATGCAATTCATTTACTAAGTATATAAATTTATAATTTTCCAATTTGCTACCATCATTTTTTTTTATAAAATGCATATAAGAATTATTATAATTAAACATAATCTAAAATTTCAAAATAATCGGTAAGAAAACAAAAAAAAACAAAAATAAATAAACTGGTAAAATTATAAAGGCATTGATATTATAATGATAAAGGAAAAGAAAACACTCTTGATATGTTGTGGCTAAAGAGTGTTCTCCTTTCTTTTATCATAATCTAAAATTTCGATTTGCCAAGGTTATTTCTTACATAAATTCAAAGGTTATTACAAATTTTAATTGTTTCCTTTTTTTTAATAAAAAACAACAAAATAAGTTATAATTCACATGTGGTAATAGTTAATTCCGTTCAAACAAACTTTTGCTCCTAGAAATAGGAAATTGAAATTTGTTGGCTAATGTGCTAGTTAAAAATGTTAATGAAGGGTGATTGATAAACTATAAATACCAATATGATGCATTATATTTAATAGTAAGTACATGGTGCAATAATTATTTAATCTTTGTGTGAGTTAGATGTCATCCCAAAAATTACAAAATTTATAAAAATAATTAAATGTGGATAATTAATCTTTTTTCCTTAACCCGGCGTTAGTGTGGTGGGGTGTCTGAAACCCAGACCTTTTCTTTTTGATTTTATCACTACTTGCCGTAGTCTGTCAACAATGGCTTTTTCTATACCTTTCGACACATAACCATAGATAGCGTACACGAAGCTATATTCATTTTGGTTGAAGACTTCATCGTGTAAGCACTTGTTGATTACTGCGTTGGTTTCTCACACCCCACTGCACTAATGCAGTGACATAAAATTCTAGGAAAAGTAGGCTTCTTTGCATTGCTTTTCTCAATAATATAAAATATTTTTATCTGTTTTCTTGTTTATGTAATATTAATAAATGTTTTTATGAAGATCCTCATTATGTCCGAGATATAAGGACTGAAAAACTAAATATTCCTGCCAAAGATGTAAGCAATTCTTGTGTTTGGAACATGTAATATCTTGTGAAAAATATTTTTGCAGGATGCAAAACAAAACAATGTACAGTCATAATTTAGGTTTCATACTATTTCATGCTTGTATATTAACTCCATATACATGTATTAAATTTGGTTTTGTAATAGTTACATTTTTTCTAATAGGAATAAAATTCTTTCATTTATTTATATTTTTTTAAATAAAGCAACAGAAATCATACTTTCTCTTTATTTTCTTACTTATTATTAAACTAAAATTTTTTTAGTGAAATCGATTCTTCATAGCAATTTATAAGCTTAATAATAAATTATAAAATAACAAAAAAACTCTAAAACAAACTGGAAAATTTCAAAAAATACGTTGGGGTATGTGACACCCTACTGCACCACTGGTGTGATTTTTTGTCACCGCACTAATGCCGGGTTAAATGCTCGTTTATCACATTGGATTATTAACTATAAATCGTATATGGATTTTATTAAAAAAAATGATGGTAGGAAATTGGAAATGTATTTAGTAAAAGAATTACACATTCCCATACATGTTAAAAAAAATTTACGAAGAGAAAAAAAATAATCATCGAAGGCGGGATTTGAACTCGTACCAGCGAAACAGAACACGAACGTTTTGCCACTAGACCACCTGAACACGATAAAAACCTATGCTACAATTAGCCACTAGACCATCTGTCCGCGGAAAATTTTGACAAGTGCATCAAATGGCTTTGCACATATTTAATTTGGTGAAAGCTACATGTGCAATTTTTTTTATCAAAATCGGTGAGTCAAGAGTACTCTGATTCTCCTTGTAAGATCGTACAGGCCCTGGGTGGATATTTTGTACAAAAATACTCAAAATAAATAAATTAAATCTATCTATCTATCTATATATATAAAGAAGGATGTTTGTGTG
>JAHWFO010078603.1:242144-266805 GCA_023313115.1 Rhysida immarginata | reverse complement strand
AGTTGGAGGAGCATCTAAGTAGGAGTGGGGTAGGTGGGGTGAAAATGGGCAAAACGAAAATATACACGTTAATGTATGCAGATGATATAGTCATGGTAGCAACGGACCCAGGTGATCTCTAAGGCATGATAAACAGGACGATAAAGTTCCTAACAGAGAGGAGACTCACCATAAATATGGAGAAGTCGAACATTATCATTTTTCGGAGAGGTGGGAAAAGGGGCAGGAGGGAAATTTGGTGGGGGGGAGGGAAAGAAATAAAAATAGTTAACGAATATAAATATCTCGGGGTGTGGTTCACGGCAAAAAACTCCTGGACGAAACAGAAAAAGGCTGTAAAAGAAAAGGCGACTATAGCAATGAGAATGACTTAATGACTTGGGGAATAGGAAAAAAAACAAATATTACGGATGTGGGGGTTAAAATGAGACTATTTGATTCATTGGTGAAGAGTGTTATTTACTATGGGACGGAGGTGTGGGGAGTGGGAATGCGACAAAACCATTGAAACGATACAAAATCAGTATTTAAGATGCATTATAGGCTGGCAATATAATACACCGTCATATATAATGCTAGGGGAAATGGGGAGAAAGAGCCTAAAGATCGGAGCATGCAAAAGAACTTTAGATTACATAGAGAAATTAGAAAAGATGCAGGATGGCAGAATCCCCAAAAGCTGTTGGGAAGCAGTGAGAAAAGCATTTAAAGAAGGGAAAAATGTACAGTGGTTGCAGAAAATGGCTGAAGAGACATCTGACAAGATTGTGAAAGAATGGTGCAGCGATCATGCAAACAGAAAAGAGGCAAATGAGAAGGTTATGCTGGAGTTAGTACAGAGGGAAATAAGCGAAAGGAACACAATAAGTCAAGCTATTGCAGCTATTATAGGGAAATTAAAGAACACTTGCAAAGAGAAAGAACACTTGGGTATGAGAATGAAGGACAAGGATAGGGCATTATGGGCAAGGGCGAGAGCGGGAAATGAATGAAGGGCTGGAAAAAAAAAGGGTTTCGGAGGATGAAAAGAAATGCAGAGTGTGCGGAAAAGCAGAGGAGACGGCGAAACACATTCTCTTTATGTGCGAAGAACTGGAAATAGCAAGAAGAGCACATAATCTAAGTAAAGTGGAAAACTGGGAAAAAATATTATTAGGGGGGAATTCGGTCAATTGGCAAATAGTTAAATTTTTAAAAGAAACAGAGAAGATAAGAAATGGTGAGGGAAGAGAAGCAGAAGAATAAACTAGCAAGAACCAAAATAATTTTTGTGGTGTTCATATATAATTAATATATGAAAAGATTCGCAATGTAACGGTTTAATTGAAATATATATGGTACGCAAAGATGCATAGTAGTGAATGTGTATGTAAACAACTGTGAAAGCGTATGTTATTTTCCACTTTTTGTACATACAAAATAGGAAATAAAACTGAATTCTCTATCTATATATTAAAAAGTGAGTACAAAATTTTTTATTTCTAAATGTTATATATTTTTTTACTTTATTTTATTAATTTTTTATTGAAAAGGTTATGAAGAAAGATCGCATTTCTATTTTACAGGGAGGTTAAGATCTCATAATGCTCAACAGACGGCAGCAGCGATTCGGTCATGGTAAAGCACTGTATAAAGAAAGTATGGACAATCATTGTTGCAGGCAGCCATTTTGACTCCTATTTCATTCCTGTTTTTTATGATGATTGTTTCTTGTTTTGCTATAAATTCAAACTTGCAGATCAAACACTTCCTATTTGACAAACGTTAGAGAGAAATGTGCTTCTGAAGTTTGAATTTGCTACAAAACACGACCAATCATGATATGAAATACAGGACAAAATGGCTGCCTGCAACAATGAATTGTCCATACTTTCTTTATACAGTGCTTTAGGTCATCGCATCTATCACGATTTATTGCATCATTGGAAACCCGATAAAAACTCTGTTATTCATTGTATTTTTTATTAAATAAGATTTATATTAAAGAAGTAAGAAAAAAAAAAAATTAGTTTTTTTTAAATTACATTTTTATATAAAATTTACATTAATTTACAGACTTTACAAATGAATGGTGGAATGCATGCTAAATCTGAAAATATTACAGCTTTTGAGCAATGACTTTACGGTAATTTTCATTTAGATTAAGGTAGATTTCACGTAGATTAAAGCAGTTTTCATTCCATTAAGGCAGTTTGCATTTAGAATATGGAAGTTTCATAAACATTAAGGCAAAGAATATACTAATTAATCGATGTAAGTATAATACCTAATGTATTACCAAAAAATATGATAATACAGTAAACGATTATGAAATGTCGGCATGTAACAACGCTGGAGAATAAGGGCAAATTCGCCCAGTATGCCTCGCACAAGCAAGCATTATGTAAATGGTTAAATTTAAAATACATAAAGCTATGTATTTTGCAGCCGTGAGAAAAAATGACAGTATTTTTCAACGTTTTTAAAAATTTTCCACGACCTCCTATCATATCGGAAATTACATATCACCAGTAAAATGTGATATTATGGTTATCTCATTCAATAATCACGGTAAAACCAAAGCGAGGCCATGGTTGAATTAAAGGAAATTCTCAGAATCCCTTCGATTCGAACCAGAGACCGTTAAAATACCCGGTCTAGTTAGTTTGTTTTAAAATAAATGCATAGTAAAATTTTGAAATGCCAGACATCATTTTGAATCACCCTGTATATTTATTGCGGCAGTGCTAGAATATAATTTCTACAGCGCTTTGTTAAAGTGCATTGCTAGCACCTTCTTCCATCATGGTTTTTTAAAACGGGAATTTTCAAGAAATACTCGCGTAATTTTTATTTTCCTTTTTAAAGTAAATTAATTTTCTTCGTTAATATTTGCCATAATATTAATGAAAATCGCCTTAAAGTAAATGGGTCATTCCACGTCAATTCAGGCAGAAATTTTATAGTTTTAGCACTGACCTCTCGGATTTTAATGAAATTTGGTATACACAATTGTCCTAGGGAGTTGGTAATGAATGCCAAATATTATTAATTTTTTTTCATTTTGATTGAAGTTACGGACATTTAAAATTTTCGAAATTTGAGTGGGGGCCTTATCTATGAAGTCCTGTAACTTTGGTTGTATTTTACTTAGAAAGATGTGATTGGTGACATATGAAAGCTCTTTAACTGTAGATCCTGTATGAAATTTTTAAAATTGTATTACGCATGCGAAAATATTTGAATTTATTAAAAATATTTATGCAAATTTCTCAAAAGGTGGGTATTTTTTTTTCGTTAAAAAATTATTAATATCTTACACATACTTTCATAAAAAATATACAAAAATTTTAAATAGTGTTTTTAAAGATATTAATTTTTAAAGCTCGAGTTCCAAGCACAATACATCCGTTTGTATGTTACAGTTCTTCAGATGGACAAGGCATCCTAAGAAATATAAATTTTGTGGTAATATCCAATTTTCTTAAGCATTTTACAGCTGTTTTTTATTCCTTTCAATGTGAATTCATTAAGTTTTTAAAAGAAGATTCAATAAATGTAAAAAAGATACGAGGGTTGATCGAAAAGTAATGCCTCCATGGCTGTAACTTTTATCAGGGTTCTCCCCAGGCCCTTTTGAACGGGCGCTACGCCCGGCTGAATACACGAAAAACTGCACACTTCTGCATAATATTTTATTTGTTTTTAATTTTTATCCACCCGGCTATTTTATCTTTCCATCCGGCTGATAAAATTTTCTGGGGAGAACACTGTTTTATATTTGTTAACCGATTTTCAAAATTCTTTTGTCCTCTATGTAATGCACTATTCACTTTTCAACATAGTCCCCATCCCTTTCCACAAGCTGCACCAACGTGCGACCACTTGGGTGAACCTGTCGGAGAGGAAGTCCGGGGTTGCTGTTGAGACCAGGATTGAATGGCAGCTTTGAACCACCTTCTGCAGCACGATAACGCTGGCCCGCATACTAGAGTGTTGCAGCGCCTACAATTCAAAGATGAAAAACTGCAGTTCAAAAATGAAAGATCTTTCACCTGACGACTTTCACCACTTCCCAAAGAAGAAAAAGCACTTTAAGAGACATTCAATCCTTGATGATGAGATAAAGGAGCAGTTGGACGTTGTGAAACACTCTGCTCAATATGGCTGGTGAGATTTGCTGAATTTCAGTTGTGATTTCCTCCTTCTGTTCAGGCAAAATGTGCAGATTGTTTGCATACACTTTACCTTTCAAGGCATCCCAAAGGAAGAAACCGAGAAGTGTGTGGTCCGACGAGCGTGCAGGTCAGATGCCACGCGAGATGATTCGATCAGCAAAGACGTCCTGCAGAAAGTGCATTCATGTGTGTGTTATACACGTTTCCATGCACTACTGCACACAAACTTTTGAATCACCCTGTATCATGAAGCCTGTATCAACTTCAGCTGCCTCTGCAATTCATCTCGTCCTTCAGGGCAACTCAGAAGTGACTGACTGAGGAAGTGTAAAGTAAATATGCTTTCTTTATTACTAACAATTCGACATCATAATGCAAATTTATATTTTCTTACTAAATTATCTTCTTATTCAACAGGTGCTCAATGCTTTTCTGACTTCTGAAAAAGAGCTGAAGTTCTAAGAAACATTTTTCCTATTGATATAATTATTATTGTAATGCTACTATTGATTTTATTTTTTCATGTCATTATAATTAATAATACTATTTATATAAATAATAAAACGTAAATAAATGAATGGTCCCAAGGTTACCCGCTTTCTCTTCCCTGTACAAAAGAACTAAACAAAACGCTAATCAACAAGCTCGTTCCAACAATCCAAGAATTTAATATCTTCAAAACGGAGCAAAACACAGTTTTGAATTTTTTGTATTGTTTTTTATGAAAGTATGTGTAAGATATTAATAATCTTTTAACGAAAAATAAAATGCCCACCTTTTGAGAAATTTGCATAAATTAAATATTTTTATTAAATTCAAATATATGCACATGCGTAATATAATTTCAAAAATTTCCTATAGAATCTACAGTTAAAGAGCTTTCACAGTTAAAGAATCACATCTTTCTAAGTAAAATACAACCGAAGTTACAGTACTTCATAGATAAGGCCCCCCACTCAAATTTCGAAAATTTTAAATGTTCGCAACTTCCATAAAAATGAAAAAAAATTATTAATATTTGGCATTCATTACCAACTCCCTAGGACAATTGTATATACCAAATTTCATTAAAATCCGAGAGGTCAGTGCCAATGCCAGCCTGAACTGACGTGGAATGACCCAAATGAAAATTGCGCTAAAGTTATTGAAATCTGCAGTCTTCTAAGTGAAAACTAACGTAAAGCCATTGCAAAAAGCTATAAAAAAACTTATCTGTTCTCGAGTGCATTCCATCATTCTTCATTTTCCAAGTTTTCTTCTAAATTCTCCATTGATGGGATTTCTAAAGATTTTCTTGTGATGTTGTTGTTGTGCTTCCTGCTGCCGTCACTGCCGCCGCCCCCGCTGTTCATCCACCAAGCATCGCCACCGTCGCTGCTGCTCCTCCATCTGCCATCGTCCCGTCGCTGTTGCTTCAGCTGCGATCTTATATATTAATCTAACCAATTCACATCCTCTTTTTGATTTCAGACAATAAAAAGTTGATTTGAGTTTCCTAAATATAGAAAAATTATTTGATTTACTTTTTAAACATTATGAATTATTCACTATAGAATAAACAAAATGATTATCGAAAACGAATACTTACACGCAAGTTGCGAAAGATATTCTATAAAGAAAAAACAATTTAAAAAAAAAAAATCAATTGTATTTAATTTTTTTTAAAAAAAGTTACTTACTATATCCATTTAGATAAGATGATTTTGGCTTTTCAATTATGTTAGTAGCGCTGTTATACCTTCTTACGCGAAAAAATGATTGAGTCAGGGTTCGTATGGGTCCTATCAGGATTGAGGTGTCAAGTTCATTTCGCAGCTGACAGTTGTAGGTTCCGAATAAAAAAATGTTGTTGTTGTTCAAAAAAGAAAATAAAAATAAAATAAAATAAAAAAATAAAAAATAAAATAAAAATAAAAGAATGATGAACATCTGGCAAAGAAACAGAGCCAAAAAAATTATTTTATTTTATTTTTTTCTCTTCAATAACGGAGTATATATACAGCCACCTGAAATTCAAACTTTACATTTTTGCTGAGGATCGAGTGTAGAAGCCTAAATGGGTGGGTTATAACTCTTTAATCTCCTTTCTAATTTTTGTTGGAAACTTTTCTTTTGGTAAGAACAGTTTTATAATTCGCTTTTTTATTTAATGCATAAAAAAGAATCAGGGAATGCATATGAAAAGGAAGATGAATTTATTTTTTCTTCTCTTCCTTTTCTTTTTGCACAAAACAATGTCCACACAGAACAATATTATCCAAGAACCAACACCGATTGAACCTCAAAATTCCATACACTTAGGGGATAATGTGTATGTGGCTAATCGATTTAATCATCGTACATTAATTCACGTACGGCAACACATACTGAGTCATCATAAATATTTTCCATCATCCGTTGGAGTTGCTCTTTCTCCCGATGAATGGAATGCTTTTCATCCAAATTTGCATCTATTATGTACAAATTCCAAGCTGAAGAAGGACCTGCATATCTTTATCAGAGTAACAAATTGACTGCTCTTTCCGTTATTGAAAACGAGATCATGTACTTAAAATTAGAAAATGCTAATGGGACTTATTTTTCTTGATGAAAATCAGTTCCGCATTTTAAGTGACTCGGTAGATTTTGTTAATGAAAAATTTGATGTGGAAAATAATTAATTACAATAGATTTGTAAATGATATATATTTGTATCATGCCATTTTTTGAAAAAATATATTCATTTTTTAAAACTTTATCCTATGTGTTTCGTGTCTTTTTTAAATTTTTAACAGTTTTGTACACGTTATAATGAATGATTTGCATATTTTCTCTCAGTTTGCACGTAGATGAAGCTAAAGCATGGATGCTAGATTCAGTTTCCCACCTAATGTTCTAATTACAGATCCAACTTATTGTGGAAAAACAAGTTTTATTGAACATGTTATAATGTACTCTAAAGAACTCTGCAATCCGGCACCAGAAAAAACTCTTATCATATATAGTGAAGATCAACCCATTTATGAACGATTAAAGCATAGTTCCCCGATAGTTATTTGTTTTAAGAAGAAATTTGACTTAACGATTTATGATGCGATTGAACAACTAACTTCGGTGGTTTTTGATGACGTAATTCATAACATAAATTCTGGAATTTTAACCGATCTTATCATCAGAGATGGTCATCATAAGAATTTAATGCAAATTTTGGTATGTCACAACTTGTTCGATAAACACGAGGACTATTAGTTTGAATACGCAGATTTTCGTTACCATGAGTGCATGTCATGATGTTAATCATTTGAAAATTTTAGGAACTCAAATAGGTGTTAGTTCTCAGTTTTTATTAAGCATATATAAAGACAGCACATCCAAACCTTACTCTCATTTGCTGATTGACTTACGACCCAACGCAGATTTTCACTTAAAATTTAGGAGTAATATTTTTGACCGTCATTCCATTGTTTATTTGAAACGAGACGAACAGACAGAGTGATAGTCCAGAAAAAATAATGTCGAAAAAACTGAAAGAATATTTCCCTCTATTACAGTTGATGTCTTCCAAAAAAACTGAAAACTCACGTTAAGAAAACATTGCTTCTGTGCCCGACATTATAACAGTGCTTTCGGAAATTTGTGTCAACTTGTTAAAAGGTCGATTATCGCTCACGAACGCACAGAAGCGTCGATTGATGTGGTATCGACACGTCAATATCGAAAAAATATTCAGTCAAAAGAAAGACAAAATTCATAAAGGTGGAGGTCTCTTTGGAGCATTAATCCCTCCTATTAGGGTTGTTTGGTGGAGGTCTCTTTGGAGCATTAGGGTTGTTTGGTGGACTTTTTTTGGGAAAATAAAAAAACAATGTATAAGAAACTGATTCTATCTCCACATTCCTTTCATCATCCATGAGAAAAAACCAATGTCGGCTTTAGATAGCGAGATGAAAACAGTTTTGGAACAAAAGGACATCGATGATGACACGAAAGCTAAGTTGTATTTTCGTACACTTCAGAGATACCTAAATTTATATAAAAAATTCACAAACGATTACTTCGAAGAGAAAAAGGAACCTTCATATTGCGAAGACCAGTTTGATGGTGCTTTATATCAAATGAACGAAGAAAAACAAGCTCTTTTTTTCACCCGCACCTGATCGTTCGAAACCATTGTCTTCTTTTGATATTCTTCCATGGATTACAAGTTATACACATCCGAACATTACATCTAGACACTTTCCTTCAACTCATTCTAATACGTATTCAACAGTAGCAGCCCACTAAAAAAACCATGGATCAATAACTTATTGGATTACGTACCCTTAAAATTAAAATCCCCTGTAAAACAAATCTTAAAATCCGAACGAATATCATGGGATAAAGATCGACGAATGATTTACAAAGGAGAAGTTATTCCCCGATTCTAAAGTAGATCTATTGGCAATAGGACTGGTAAGCGAGGGGAAAGAAAAAAAGAAATACGAAAGTGAACCAAGTTGGAAAGAAATCAGCACGTTGATTGACGTCAATGATATCAAGAAAAAAAGCAAAAACAGAAAAAAAGCAGACACTTATCGATTCAAATGGGACATCTAAAAACAAATGATATTTTGAAAGAAATTTATTTTTCTCCTTCCTCTGCTGGAAGCTACAGTGGAGTGAATCGTTTGTACAGAGCTGCTCGTCAAAATGGACACTTTATGATAAACGAAATAAAAAAATGGATGAGCACAATCCCTACGCACACACGTCATAAATACGTCAAGAGAAAATTTCCTCAGAATCACATCATCGTACACAACGTGGACGAAATATGGTCCGTCGATTTGATGGACGTGACGAATTTGTCAGCACACAATAACGGTGTCCGATTTCTTTTAACTATTGTGGATGCGTTTTTTAAGTGTGCTTTTGTGTTTCCTTTACAGAACAAGTCGGGAAAAATGGTTGCTGCAGCCTTCGATGTCTTATTATCGTTTGAAAAACCCGAGAAAATATGGTCCGACAATGGTACTGAATTTTATAACCCTCACGTTCAAAACGTTTTTAGAAAATACGATGTTATGCACTATTAGACTAAAAACGAAGATATGAAAGCGTGTTTGAGCGAACGATTTCATCGTACTCTACGAGTTTGTCTACACCGTTTTATGTATGCTAATAAAACCAAAACTTTTGTGTACATACTTCCTGATTTGATCAAAGCTTATAATAATAATTTCCATTAAAATGACACCTACGAATGCATGCAAGGATACGAATAAACGTCACGTGTTTCAAAATCACTACAGAGATGATTTGGAAAGAAGAGGAAAGCGAATTAAATTCATAGAAGAAAAATGGACTCTTAAAAATCCCGTTCGTTTTAACCGGGTGATAAGGTGCGTTTATCAGTAAGGGGTCGTCCACAAATTACGTCATCCATCCAAAGGGGGAGGGCAGATTGCGGAATGCTGACGGAGAATGACAAGGGGGGGGGGGGTTCAGGGGTTCTGCCAAAAATGACAGTAATCACTAAATAAAAAGAGAAGTCCAGGAATAGCAATATTGGTAGCGTCTTTATTGACTGTTCAACGCGTTTCGAGTATTAACTCATCATCAGGAACTATGAACGACTACAGAGTTACAATGGTCGACAATCGACAATCGAGCAGTGTAGTGAAACGTTATTCGAGTGGCACTTGAAGCTAAGCTTCCGTAATCTCACCCTTCCTAAATAAATGCCAAGGGAATTACACTGAAGTAGTTAAGAAGCGTGATGAACCCATAAAGGTCATCCATAATATGAAGGAGAAAATACCCCCTCTTGGTTAGAGGTGATTTTGATTGACGACTGTCTAGACTAGAAGCAGACCACTAATATTAGATAAAACACGACCTATGAAGTCCAGTAAGCTGGAAATAAGACATTATCAATGTCTTCAAAATTAATATCAAGTATATGTCTTGGATCACGATATCTCTTTCTATGCATAGGATGATTTAAAATGCCCGAGACTAGCTCCTTGCTATGATTTTCTATATTGGGCAGCATGGATTCCATGAGCCCTTGAACGTATTTGCCAATATGAGTCATGTTGAAGTCATTATAAATGGAGGAATTGCGAACAATTCTCCGATCTTTTTGCGCAATAGTCCTAAGGGTAACGTTTTGGAACGTTTGCAGTTCTTTCCACCTAGTCTTACATATTGTGGCCCAGACGGGCATACCATACGTCAAGATGGTCCGAACAATGACCTTATAGAGTAGGAGTTTATTATCAATGTTTAGAGCACTATTCCGGCCCAGCAGAGCAATCAAGCTAAACTTGGCTCTCCTGGCCTTAATCAACGCATAAGTTGCGTGGGGAGTCCAGGTAAGTTTAGAGTCAATAACAACACCCAAGATATTTATAAGTTTCAACCCAGTCCAGTTTTTTGCCATATAGTGTTAGAGAATCTAATGATCTCTTTCTCTTCTTGGAGACAAACATCGCCTTGCATTTGTCTACATTCAGTTTTAGCCTCCACTTGCTAAACCAGCTTTCACACTCCTTTAGAGCCTTCTGTAGCCGCGAGACTACTACGGCTGGTTGACGAGCACAGGTCAGTATTGCAGCGTCATCTGCGTAAAAAAAGAGCTTACATTTGGAAGGACTTGGAAAGTCTCGCATAAAGTAATTGAATAATACTGGCCCCAGGACCGAACCCTGTGGGACACCAGCTTTTACTTCATACATAGGAGATAGACTATCTCCAACTCTGGCCTGAAAGAACCGGTTGGAGAGAAACGAGTGTATCAGAGTAATTATATCTTGAGGAAATCCATCCATAATCATTTCAAAAATAAGACCATCGTGCCAGACTTAGTCGAAGGCTTTGTGTACACCGAGGAAAACGACCCCACAATACATAGAGAGATTAAGGGGCTCATTGATATCCGCTGCGAGCCTCCATGTTTGGAGTTGGCAGGAATGTTTTGAGCGAAAGCCAAATTGTTCATCGCGGATGAGATCGTTGGCATCACAGTACTCAATGAATCTCTTGAGAATTGTTTTTTCCAGGATTTTGGAGATTGATGGTAACAAGCTGATGGGCCTGTAGCTAACAGGATTTGCAGGATTTTGTCCTGGCTTAGGAATGCTTAAGACAACTGATTGCTTCCAAGCATCCGGGAAGTAAGTGTTCTTCCAGCAGTCGTTAATCACTTTTGCAATATCTTGAATTGTATTTTGAGGTATATTTTTCAAAGCACTGTTCTTAATAGAGTCTTTACCTGGAGCTTTTCTCGTTTTTAAATTTTTAATGATGCTTTGGACTTCACTTACATCAATGCTATGTTTTGGGAATTCATTGTCGTGAATATTATAGAACCCAGTTATGCAGGATTTTACTTTCTCAGTCATATCAAGTCCTATTTGCCGACCATCAGTAGGCGTGACAAACTGTTCTGAAAGTGAATTTGCAATAAGCTGCGCTTTATCATCATCATTCGTGATGAATTTACCATTTTGGGCTAACAGGGGTGGGATATTAATGGCTTTCTTGTTTTGCAAGGCTCGAACCATGCACCAAATAGTTATCGTGGGTCGACAGACTCTTAACTTTATCGTTCCACCTGTCATTACGAAGTGCTTTTACCTCCTCGTGAACTCTTCTTGTGAGCCTATTATACTTGGTCTTAAGCCATGAATCACGAGTTCGGTATCACTGCTTTCTAACCTTATTCCTTTGCTCAATTAATTGTTTGATTTCTGGGGTGAGATCAAGGTGATCAGCTCGCTTCAACTCTAAGGGTGAAGCACTACAGTCAATAGCTGCATTTATACGTTTAGTAAGCCTTTTCACATTGGTATCTATGTCGCTCGTACTATGTACGTTATTTAGTGGGTCGTCATCATTTTTGAGAATTTCTCTAAAAAAACTTCCAGTCTTGTTTGAGCCTCAGTTCTTCTTTGAGGTCAATGTTTACGTTGTCAAAATTTAGTGCAACTGGTTTATACTGGTCTGAGGATAGATCATTGACAGTATAGATACTGAATGATTTGTAGAAGCCCTTCAACAACACAATATCAAGAACATCGCTTGAAGGAGAATGATCACAATAATATGTATCATCCACAGGGCCTACTGCAATAATATCACATTGCCTTTGCACGTAGCGATACAAAAGGACACCGTTTTGGTTATGGCATCTTGAATTCCAGTGCGAGTGCTTAGCGTTCAGGTCTCCCGCCATAATAACGGGAATATTCCCGGAAAACAGCTCGTCAAGCTCATTGGCATCGAATTTATGCTTGGGCGCATTATATAGAGCCACTAGTTTCACCTCTCCCAGTGTGGCATCAGTAATGATAGCAGAAGCAGCTTCCATTCCCATATAGTCTCGGGTTGGTTCCTCCCGATGATGAATGCCTTTCTTAATAATAATTGCTGACCCTCCTGACGGGGACTTTACTTTAGTGGGAAGAATTCTGTCTTTACGATAGACACAGTAACCAGGTAGCCTGAAGTCGCGGTCTGGCCTTAAGTGTGTCTCACATAGAAATGCTATGTCTATATCCCATTGGGTTAGGAAGTTGCAAAACTCAATACGCCTCCGGGGGACCCCCCTGGCGTTCCATATTACGCAACGAAGTTTACCTCGATTTGTAATAGAATAGCATCGATCAGC
Organism: Rhysida immarginata; assembly: GCA_023313115.1. Taxonomy (NCBI): domain Eukaryota; kingdom Metazoa; phylum Arthropoda; class Chilopoda; order Scolopendromorpha; family Scolopendridae; genus Rhysida; species Rhysida immarginata. The sequence continues at coordinate 254,016 of JAHWFO010078603.1, read as the reverse complement.
CATACTGTCAGTGTTTATTCGTAAGTATTCCACTCATCAGTGGCATTTTCTTGCCCAATTCGTTTAACAAATTGCATACACTGCCAATTTGTTTATACATTAGTTGAAAATCATTCACGTTAATGCTCTTATCTTGTTTGGACACCATTGAGGCATAGGAAATCTCTGGGGACACTTTAGCACTTTGCACTCTCCTGACTTGCGGATATTTAGGACATTTTGTGTAACTGGAGGTGTGTTGTCCATTACATCGAATACATTTTGGAGGATCTTGTCCTTTTACATTTGGGCAGTCTTTTGACTGATGATCTTTAGCGCATTTGTTACAACGGGGGGATTCCGTACAACCCATAGATACATGGCCAAATCGCAAACAATTATAACATTGTAAAGGTTTCTTATTACCTCGAAACATTTCAACACTGACAGCTAAGGGCCCTATGCGGGTCACACTTTTAAGTGTCTTATTGTGTTCAGTGTTTGATAACAGAACCAGAATCATGGGCATATCTATTGATCCTTTGGCTTTTTTAAGCCTAATCACTTTCTCAGGAAAGTAGTTAGCCTTTTTCAGGTCTTCCTTAAAATCGTTAAGGTCATAGGTCACGTCTACATTTCTCACAACATATTTAATAACTTTCTCAGATTTCAGCTGATGATACTGAATCTGTAATACATTATTGACCTTGATGCCAGACACCAGTTTACCATGAGTCTCCTCATCATGACACTTTATCTTGATCGTTTCAGCTCTTCCTGTGTAAACAGTGATGTTATCAATACACACGTGTTTTTTGATCTCGCCCAGGATATCCGTAATCGGCTTACCGTGAGTGCGAATTATTATGGGCGGAATGTATACATTGCTCTTAACTGATTGGCTGCTGTGGGATTTTTTGCATTTTTCCGCTGCTCGGACTTGCTTTCTTGGAAAGCAACAGCGATGCAATTATTTATATTAACAACATCCTTGATGTTGTCTATTTTTATGCCTTTTTTAGGCTTCTTGTTTTTTATAGTACGCCATTCATCGCCATTATTTGTGTGTTCATAATCAGATTTCCTTTTTTTATTCGCACTCTGCGGATCATTGCCAATATCGTTATCTGTCCCTGAGCCGGAAGGGACTGTATCCATAGGCTGCAGATCTGCTCCCTCTGTATCAATCGAATTATTTATGGCCACATTGCCTTTCGATAATAACTCAGAGTAGTGACCTGTCAGTAGGCTTTCCAGTTTTTTAAAACTTATGCTGGACTCTCTGCGTGCAGCAGAGATCTCAGCAGTAATATTTGCCATTTTACTATGAATATCAGTGATATCCTTTCTCAATGAATCGACCTTACCTTGAAGGTCATCATATTTTGCACATGTTTCTTGGCGCATAAGGTCAAGTTGTTCTTTAAAGATAGCATCAAAAGCTTCAAATCTATAATCTTTACAAGCATCTTTGTAAATATCACCATATGTGTATTTCCCATCAGACGTTTTTTGGCTTGCAGCATTACCAGCACTCAGGCCTGTTGGTGCCATAATATACCAAGTACTTAGCTAAAAGACTGCTAGCCCTGAGAAGGGCTCTTTCAGGAGTAACAAAGTTATCTACACAATACACCAGTTCTCCTTTACTAAATAAGTAATAAGAAGGAGGATCTTAAAATAACTGACCGTTAAAGAGTTCCGTCTCAGCAGTGTTCTGTCTCCAGGCAATGCAGCTATCACAGTGTGTCCACGATGCAATCCATTCAAATGATCTTGTCAAATGTCCGGAGCTCTGAGTTACAATGGTTACAACACCTGATATATATGGGAGGGGTCCACCAATCAGAGAAAAGTAATTAACTCCGATTGGTGGACTTACAAGCAATGGGTTCAATTATTATAGAAAAAACACATGATTGGATACGTAATAGTAATAAAAAAAATAAAAAAAATTACAAAATTAAAAATTAAAAAATAATCAACTTTATAAAAACACTTTATGTATAAGAGCAGTACTGGATATAAGAGCACACTAGATATAAGAGCAGAACTGGATATAAGAGCAAAACTGGATATAAGAGCAAAACTGGATATAAGAGCAAACTGGAAATAAGAGCAAAAACTGGAAAAAGATCCATAGGCAGATATAAGAGCCAACAAAGCAAAACAGTATCTAAGAGTTTCCGTCCGGGAGGCTGTGGATTATGTTCATTTCCGGGTTTATTATTCGAGTATTGGGTTTTTCTCAAAACTGAGCTGGTTGTTTAGAATCCTTTTTCTATCAGTCATGAGGTGTTTTCTAATTATCAGGGCTTCGTACGTGAGTATTTTCTGTGGATCTTTGATGAATTTGACAATGGACATAATTTCTTGTATTTCACTAAAGCTGTGTTTGTTGTCGATAACGTGGTCTGCAAAGGCCGACTTGTGGTCCCTGTTGACCCAAGATCTCCTGTGATCATTGAATCTTATACGGAATGATCTTCTGGTGGATCCCAAGTAGACGCAACCACATGTTGGGCATGTGAGTTTGTAGACCCCGCAGGCATTGTAGACATCATTATGTTGAATCTTCTCCTTCGGGTTTAATAGATATCGGCATTTGTTTGCGGATCTATGCGCAATTCTTAGCCCGTGATTCTTGAAGATGTTAGTAATCCTAGTTATCTCTGGGCCCGAATATTAATTTTTAATTTTGTAATTTTTATTACTATTACGTATCCAATCATGTATTCACACAACTATGTGTTTTTTCTATAATAATTTAACCCATTGCTTGTAAGTCCACCAATCGGAGTTAATTACTTTTCTCTGATTGGTGGACCCCTCCCGTATATACCAGGTGTTGTAACCATTGTAACTCTGTAGTCGTTCATAGTTCCTGATGATGAGTTAATACTCGAAACGTGTTGAACAGTCAATAAAGACGCTACCAATATTGCTATTCATGGACCTTCTCTTTTTATTTAATCAAGTCAGCAATATAGAACAGAATGCAACCTTAGTAATCACTAATCAATTTAAACTAATTTAAATACATAAATAAATGTAAATTTATAATTGACTTGAGGAAAATTTGAGACGCAACCACTCCAATTTCATGAATTCAGGGAATTAATTACATGAGTATAGGAGATATCTTTCATCTGTGGTTTTACTTAGATTGCTTTGTTCCATGTTGTACAATGAATTGAGAACAGTGATATCCAGGTTCAAATTTGCAACAAACTTGATTTTTATTTTTAATACACGTTTCGGTTTTAAACAATCTTCAGTTAAAAGTTACAAGATTTAAAATGTGAGCAATTTATAATCCCATGCTAATTAACATATAATGCTAATTGCGTGCATATGGGCACTCTTCCATCCCAGTTAACCGTGGGAGAAATTGACGCGAGTGGATAGTGAATTTCTAACAACTAAAGTAAATGGAGAATGTTTGAACAAATATATAAGTAAATGTTATAAGCACATAATTAATAAATAAACTGATTAACTAATGCCCTTAAATAATAAATTGTTAATCAATCAATAATAAGCCATGTTAACAAACCAATAGGTAAGGAATTACATGTGTAAATATGGATGAATTTAATGACACATATTTATATAACTGTACCCACTTTGGGATAAACATAAACGTATACGAATAAAAGCATAAGATGAGAAACAAAACTCTTAACTCCCAATGCTAAACAATATTCTTAAGAAGTATTAACTGACAAACCATGGGGAAAAGCAGACATCAAACAATTATTTGGAATAACGAACAAACCAGTTTACTTACAGCACTTCCACAGGCAAATCCCATTCATTTCAGTGACCGGTTTCCAAATGTGTTGTAACACTTGCACTGTCTCATACAGTTATCTCAACTGCATGTAAAAAGAATAGAATACTCCCATATGATGCATATTATCAAAGTGTGCAGGAAAACTTGCACAAACGTGTTTGCCAAATTTGTGGTCTTTATATCTTTTCTGTCAAGCGCATAAAATTGCACAAAGGAGTTCATGGCGAGACCTCTAATTTGAATGCTCCTCTACAACACTTGCAGTCGTAGATAATATTACCTGCAAACAAGGAGAGATAGACTTGCACTCATCTACCAAGTATGTAAATATGAAACCGGAATTTTTGTATAGACCTTGCCCAATAGCATAATCATAGAAGGGAAGTAGTGAAACTCTGTAGTTCCCTATGTTCCACCGCATGATGGCGCCACTGCTGTTTTGGCTCCAAGCATATTTTCCTGTTAACTTTTATTTACAAAATGATAAAATCTAAAATGAATGACAACATATCAAAAATAAAATTTCAATTGTGCATTAATTACACTTTATTGCCTTTTATTATTAATAAATTTAAAACAGAATTATACTCTTAAAAAATAAATAACAGTTCAAGTATAATCAGAGAAAGAGTTCAAATATTAAGAGAGCAATTTTGCAAATTTTTTTATGTGTTTTACTTTTCACTGCATTACAAACATCTCTCCTCAATTCTCTCACCAGAAAATAAAAACTAGTCTGGATATAATACAAAATAGAGGGTGGACAAAATACAAAATAACAACTACCATAACAAAAATGAAAGAAAGCAATTCGAGTCCTTTTCTCATAAAATTCAATTCCCTATAATGACATTAACCTTCGCAAAGGCACAACTCTTTCATTACCTTTCCCGCACTCCCCTCTCCCTCCAACTATTCTCTAATTTGTCAAGGGGCTTTCTACAGCTTCTTTCAGTGTCTTTGGTTTTCCCTCCCTACATTTTTCTTCTATGTCAATGTAAAAGCATAAGGTAGTTTCACTACTTCCCTTCTATGATTATGCCAATAGTAAACAAACCGCCATTTTGAAAATAAGCAGACGAGCACTTCCGCGAGCAACAGTGCTTCGTGTTGTGAGCTTCTCAGCTCTAAACTAGCCTGCTCCTGCCTCTATGTAGTACATAGTTCCTTACAAAAGGAGATAAGGAATCTATACTTCAGAGCACTGAATAATGTATTTTATATTTTTATATTTTGGTTTCTGAAAATTTTTTGGTAAATTCCTTTGGCAGGGGTAGGCCACTTAATAAATAACTAATATACGGTACAGCACATCTAGCAATTTATGCCTTACTTTTTTTGGTGAAATTTGGATGAGGAATTATCTTCCTTCAATTATCCAAGCCTTTATTATTGGCTTGTGGAGCTAAATAAGAGAAAAAAAATCTTCTCTCTTTAGTTTAATGTGGATAATAAAAATTATTCTAAAATGGAATGAACATTTGTATTACATAGAAAATAACATATCATTACTTTAGAATACAATCCTCTCTTTTTTTTTTTCTTCTCAAGAGGAAAAATAAAAAAATCTTTTTTCTCAAGAGCTCTTTCTTTCAAGGGAGAGGGGTGCTCTGATCGTGAGGCAAAAAAAAATTATATATATAAACTATAATTCTCTTATCCGTCCGAGGCCAACAAAGAAAGTTACAACAATCCGTCAGAATCCAGGGACTGTTGTGGTTTAAGACAATACTCAGTCATTGTTATTAATTAAATAAATAAACTGAAACAAGATAAGAGGAAAAGGGTTTTTTCAAACCAATCTTTTATAATGTTTTATTTAGTGGCAAAAAAAGGTTAATTTTGCAAGAATAAATAATAGATACATAACTCTCGCCATAACGAATTGTCCACAATAAACAATTCGTAGTAATGAATTAGTACCATTAGAACACGAACCAATGAACCAATTTGAAAAATTTTTTCTTTAACATAAATTGTCATCGATGTTGTGTATATGTGTCAAGTTTCAGCTCCCTAGCTTGTCGGGAAGTTGGTTTAATATTAATTACAAGATTTGACCTATACAAACTAACATTGCAAGTTTAATAAAAGCTTTTAAAAAAATAATAATTCTCTTGGACAGTCCAAAATCTAAAGAACCGGATCTTAGACAGAAAATTTGTATTAGAACAGTGTGTGCAACATTTGTTAACAGTGTGATCAAGTAAAACAAATTGATCCTATCGTCTTCCATTTCATAAAGAGGTAGAAAATACAGAAAAGAATCGGCTGATTAATTTTCCCATACCGTATTTTTTCCCATTAGTTTTTCTAATGCACTGTTGCACAATTATTTGGCATTTCTTAAATTTAAATCACTCTCGAATTAGCTCGGACGCAATGCTGATGCTGAGTATCTGGTAAAACCGGAAGTCTTTTTGCTGACCGACCCGTCTCCCTCTTGGGGCGATTTTTTTCGTCAGGCAAGGTCTATAGAAAATACACATTGTATTGTAACGGGCAAAATTAGGCTCTAGCTGAACTGATGAGCTCACGAGGCACTTCCCGTACAGAGATCTTCTGGAGAGAGGTAAACTATAAATGAGAAAGCAAAATTATCATTAGCAAAGAGGCCTTCCAGACGTGAGAATAACCTTAACTAATATCCAAAAGTTATGACGAGACTTCCCTTCAATTGGCTTCAGTTGGCGGAGGAGAATCTTCTCGTCGTCATCCTGGAGGAAAAAAAAAAGAAAATTGAACCTACGCAGACAACCTTGCATCTGACGCAAAAATAACCGTGGCTTTATTAATGAAATTCATTCCTTTCTAAGACTACACAATGTGAGTGTGAAGATAAGACAAATATGAGCTGCACGAGAATCCTTTCACGACGATGCAATTTTCGAAAGTTTCCTTTACTTCGAAAGCTTAACGTTTCCCTATTAATCCTCTAAGGTAAATCTATGCATTACCCCTTTCCACAGGTTAAATATCTGAAGCCTTTCAAATTCTAATTACTTTCCTTTTAGTTACCGGTAAAGAGGAACCGGGTGGCTCACGCTGGTTAAGTGCATCATCCAAATAGGACCTTCTTAGCGTAAACTGGACGGAGAGGTTTCGTCGAAAGACGTCGTGATCGCTTCTGTGCGCTCAAAAAAATCATCTTTTACAAAAACGACGTTCGCTTTAAGGTTTTTACCGCCACCGGGCGTTCAGAGAAGAAAAAAAAAAATTATACATAAGTTTAAACATTCCTTTAACAACATTAATAAAAAATCAAAATCAAATGATCTGTGAGATCGTATTCTTTAAGATTTAACTAAAACAGGTAAAAGTCTCTCTTTAGGTTTTATTCTTTGTATAATTCCACCATGCATTAAGGTCTACTTTTACTTTCAGATCCACCTAAGACTTACACTGGAATTCCAGGTAAGTTTCAAGAATGCGTCTATTCACCTCCTTTCTCTTGTCACAATTCTTTTCCTTTATGTCCATTAATCTTAACATATTTTAGCGTTTACTCTATTTTCCTATTCTTCCAGCCAACATTAGGATCCAGGTAAGTGTTCGATTAGTAGTCCAAATCGCGTTAATCATTACTTTTAAACATTCTCGTTTTTAATATTTTTCCATTTTTTTTTTTACACATTTATTAACTGTTAAAGCGTCATAGGGCTGAAGCAATTGACGTTAATTCGTTATGCTCTCTTTGCAGGTTTATCAATCGTTCTGCAGAGGAAAGAAAAGGAGCAACAGCAAGGGGAAAAGGTGAGAACTAAAGACTATCCTAAAAATAACAGGATGGGGGAGGGAAAACTCAAATCCGACATAGGGATCAGAATTTGAGTAGTTAGTGGGAACTTACTGTGCTAAACCAAACCATTTCTTACGAAACGCGTTGCATCTTCATTATTGCAGTTTTCTTTTGGCGCATATTTTCTAGCAAACCAGAACAAAACATCGGAATGAGGCGGATTGGTACTACGTTGCATCGAGAGTTCAACTTCCACTGGCAAAAGTTTTGATCAAGGGATAAAAGAACAAAAGATCAAGAAGGGTTTAATATCAGAAATCCTAGAGCCCAACGTCTTCCCGGTATCAAAAAAATTACAACGGACGTCATCGTTGGTGCAGCATCTCCGTTTTTCTGAACGTCGGTGTCGGCGTTCGATACATGTCGCTTAATTCTGTTGTTCCATAGAAAACTCTTGTAAACAAAACTATGGCTACTGCGTGTTCTAAACGAAGCAAACTTGAAACGAAAGCCAGAATACAATTATTGTTCTCATCCTTGGAGCCTTTCGCAACGTCGTCGGGCAAGAGACAGATTAAATAAAAAACAAAGCCTTCCTTTGCCATATACAGGGTGGTTTCGTCGCGGCTGTTTTCCATCTCTGTCCGATTAGCTTGATGGCTGCCGTCGTTCTCTCCTTTTTTGTTTTATATTTGTTTTCTATATCTCATTCTCCGGAATGACGGGAAATTCGTATATTAAAATCTTTTGTTGAGTTCATTGTTGAGCTCGCCCATTGTTTTCTCTTCTCGGCTAATTGAGGACCATCTACAATTGATGTCATCGAGTAATCTTCGTGTGATGACTTCTTCAGGTCAGTGGCCAACATCTCGATTGAGACAAGGGAATGAGGAGGTGGGGGGGGGGAGGACGCGGAGCAAGACTGGCAACGCCAAACAATGCGTTACAGTATGAAAATGATAAAAAATATTTTATTCGAATAATGCCCATTGCTGGCTATATATTTTTTCCACCTGTCTGACAATTTGTGGATGCCACGCCAAAAAATTTTGCTCTTTTGAGGCATACCTGTCATCGAGCCATTTTCATAATAAGTGAAGTGCTGATCAGCAAGTACGTGTCCCATCGATACAAACAGTATTCGAATGGAGCCAAGTCTGGTGAGTAAGCCGCAAGCGAAAATATTTCCCAACTAAACGCCTCAATCGTTTCCTTGACCAAGTTTTGCTGTGTGTGATGGTGCATTATCATGAAGCAAAATCGCTTTGTGTTGCCTTTTTTTGATATTCTGGTCGCTTTTCACGCAAAGCTTGATTCAAGTCGATCATTTGTTGTCGGTAGCGTTCAATATTAACGGTTTCGACAGGTTTCTTCCACGTTCTTCGTTTCTCACGTCAAAATCGCCAGTTTTGAATTTTTTAAACCACTCAAAGCCCTGTGATTTACTAAGAGCATACTCAGCGTAAGCTTCAACAAGCATTCGATGCGATTCTGCAGCAGTTTTCTTCAACTGGTAACAGAAAATCAATGCTCCACAAATCGTAGTTTCCAAGCACAAAATTCGACATGTTCAACGCTATTACAAACTATGATGTATGAAAATTGTATTGTAGTGAGATTCAGAGTAAGAAAATGGTGCCAAGACGAGGTTTGATGGTAACTACATTGACAGCTAGGGCCATTTATAGGCAAATTTTGGTTTCATATTTACAGACCTGGTATTGAATTTGGTGATTTTCGTGTGGCTTATCGAATTTGTTATTTCTGACGTGTTCGTTCCAGAACCAACCTCAACAAATACGTCTTTAATAACACTGGTCTACGGCGGAAAAGTATTCGAAATAATTTCAACTAATTTCTGCATGTCTACCCATGCTGAATAAGAGTTGATAAGTAAAAGTCATTTATTAGTTTAAGTTTTTACGATACCTGATATTTTCTGAATTTAACGATTCTACCCTCATTGAACTTGATACTGCTGATATTTATTTAGTTAGTTGGCAACATATGTTGAAACTATTGTGTTTTAGTGCTCTGCTGCTTGGATTACAATTACACTACACGAAATTTTGTTGCTTTATTTGCAAATGGCAACAGTCGTGATAGAAAAGAGAATTATAAAAAAAAGGTGTGGCCTCATCGTCAGTCACTTCAACCTGGTCTGAAATATGTTAAAAATGACTCTTTAGTTGACCCACAAAAAGTGTTGCTTCCACCATTGCATATAAAAATAGGGCTAATGAAGAATTTCGTAAAAGCAATGAACAAAAATGGAGCTGCTTTTCAATATTTTCGCCAGAAATTTTCAAGCTTAAGTGAAGCTAAGATTAAGGAAGATATATTCGTCGGTCCTCAAATAAGAAATTTATTTCAAGACTAGCAGAGGACCCGGCGTTGCCCGGGATAATTACGCTTGTAGGTAAACAGAACAACCTCAAAAAGCTAAATTAAACCTCCAAATTGGTTAAATAATAACTCAATCACTACAATATAGAGCGAAGGGACTATCCATTTTAAGAAAAATCCGAAATACAGGAATTTAGCTCCTCACTGAAAAAAATCCATTCTAGGTGATATACCGGGACTTGATTTACCAAAAAAATTTTTTTTTAAAGGCTCACAATGGATGGACCTCTCCAAGGATGCCTTCTAGTCTAAATAATTTTTTACTCACGTAATCTTACTTTAGATGTACACTTGATGTTGTGTCAATTTCCTTTCTTCTTTCTATGTCTTGAAGCAAAAATTGGCCATTCATCACTTTGCGTAGTCTAACGGTCGCCGATTCTTCTATTTACTTGCTTACCATTTGCTCAATACAGCACGGACCTAAAGGAGTGCTTCCTCTATCGTCTTTCACTCTTTCTCAATAGTCTGCTAACTCATTATCTCCAGTTACTGATCATTTTTAAATATTTTCAAGAAATTTTTAAATAGTAAGAATTCTCTTTTCTAAGAAAAGCCTGAATAACAGGAATTCTATGCATTGAATTCTATAATGCACAAACTTTGCCTTGCTTTGTTGGTCATGAGACATATATTGTTGATCCATGCATAGTGTTGGTGCATTGCGTGTTAACACCATTGTTGATACCTATTGTTGCACAAACTTTTATTTGCGTTGTTGGTCATGAGATATATATTGTTGGTCCATGCAGAGTGTTTGTGAATTGCGTGTTGATACCTATTGTTGTACAAATTTTGCCTTGCATTGTTGGTCATGAGATATCTCTCATTAATATGCCTTGCCATAACCATGAATATCGATTTTTTATCGATAATTATTATTTTTTCGAAATCTGAGGTAGACAGTGACCTTCCTCATGCTTTGAAGATCATGCATGCGAAATTTTATCAAGATCGGAATAAAACTGTAGATTTGTATAAAATACAAACAAACAAACATCCTTCATTATATATATAGATAGATGATAACTTTGACTTTGTTTTGGAAGGTAAAGAAAAAATAGCCTGGGACGATTTTCGCCTTGTCGCAACTAACTTCTTGGGAAATAAGATGTGACAACTATGCTGAACTCATTGAGAATATGCTATCATACCAAAAACTGGTTGTAACATGTCCTTGAAAATCCACTTTTTACATTTTCATTTGGACATCTTTCCGGAAAGGACAATTGTGGGGCTTTTAGCGATGAACATGGGGAGCACTTCCATCAAGACATCGCATACACGGAAAAACGATATGAGGGCAAGTGGAACGTTTCAATGTTGGCGGATTATTGTTGTACTGTTTGTCGAGATGTTAAAGATTGGGAGATTTGGGCTACTCACCATGAATTAAAGATGTGTAAATATTTCAATAAATGGAATGTTTTTTTTGCCTGTATGGTTGCATTGTTTATATTTATTACCTCGATACATCTTGATTAATGGAGTTTAATTGTGAGTAGTCCATTGGTCTAGTATCGTTGCGAAATTAAAATAAATGAATATTGTTACCATTTCCATGCTATGGATGTCCACCAATCAGGGATACATAGAACAATGGTTCTACCCTGATTGGTGGACAAACCATTCCTGTAGACTATAAAATGAACTGTTAACGGCATTTTCAGTTGTTACAATCTAGCCAAGCCTTGATAATGGTGTAAACTGAAACGCATCAGCATTAAAAAAATTGTATCCATATCGTTATTTGGACTTTATTCATTTATTTTAGACTTTGTCACTTTTCGTGTCAGGATGACGTATGCCCGAAGGGGGGATGGGGGTTTACAAAAATATGACGTGCTGACACAGGGGGAAAGGAGGTATAAAATTATTTATGGTATTTTCAAACCTCCCCGGTCTCCCCATGTCACACTGTGTCACATTTTCCATACCCCCTCTCCCTTTTA
>JAHWFO010078603.1:197630-222144 GCA_023313115.1 Rhysida immarginata | reverse complement strand
CAAAAAAAAAAAACCACACAACTATTCCAATAATTATTTAACACCGCCTTGTGATCATATTGGGAGACATCCACACAGATATAGAATTGGTTCTATATCTGTAGGGACATAGTCCATTATGTCACAAGTTAATAACCAATCAGGTAAATTATACATAGCTAGGCATGCAACTGCCAATCAGCTAAATTTAACCATACTTGGCAATAACAAGTTGATATTAATCAGTCAAATAGATAAAAAAAAGTCCAATCCGAGTAAAAGTCATTACTACAGGTGCCTCAGTAGGTTGTCAACAAAATGGGCGTCCTTAGTATTGTTTCTATCAATGAAATTGGTAGAGACTTTACAATACAATAAAGGGAGAACAGAGTTTCCGACTAGTTTTGCCATTTATTCCTGGCTTTATCAAGAAGCCTCTAGTGTAATTTATATCCTTGATAAAGCCGGGAATAAATGGCAAAACTAGACGGATCCTACTTTCTCCCTTGATTGTATTGTTAAGTCTCCACCAATTTCATTAGTAGGTTGTTCCAGTCGGTGAGATCCATTGGGCCCTTGTCACTGTTTAGAGTCCTGTTGTCCTTTTTCCAATTTCCAAGGATTCCAACTCCAGGAATTCCTGGTGTTTTACTGATGTTATATCAACAGTTCTGGTAACTATTTTCTTTATTTCATCGTTATCTTGGAAATTTAAAAGAAATTGTAAATGCTATTTTAAGGTTTTAAATACATGTCTCATAAAATTAGTTCATGATTTTTTAATTCTTTTTCTTTTTTAATTTTTATTTTCTATTGTGGTTTTTTTTTCTTCAATTTATTGAAATTTAAAATTTGGAGAAATTTTCTAGCATAACGTATTATGGATAATTGGTTTCATATAGTAATTATTTCAAGTTAAATATTCTGTATAATTGTTTCTATTTTTTCTTTACTAATATGAAAATTGACATATATGTGCCACATTTGCACATATATGTGATAAATTTATTATTAAAACTACTGTAGGGTTTAATTTCTTGAAAATGAGGTGAAATTGTTGAGAGAGCATCAATGATCAGAATCCTGTAGATCAGCGGTTCTCTACCTTTTCAGAATCATGTAGCCTACCACTAAAACAAAATTTTTCACAACCGTGTACCACTCAAATAACAACAAGACAACTAATATCCAACTTTCATTATACAGGGTGAATACAAAAGTCTGAAACCCCCTTTTATTTTTTGAACTGAAGCAGATATGTCAATTTTGATGAATCCAATGAACAGTAAGTTGTGGATCGCCTATCCCATGGTGCACTTTTCATCATCCCAAAATAAGCAAATTAGGAGACATTCAAAATTTATCTCAAAAACCGTAAGGGATAGAGAAAAAAAACCCAATTGCGAACTTGTTCAATATATATATATATATATATTAAAAAAAAAAAATCATCCAAATCGGACCAATCAATCACCCACAATCACGTGGTGAACTGTTGATAATGTTGACCATTTCCGCAACAGTGTAGCTTGCCATCCTGGAATCGTTCTGTCTTCTGTGTGCTGAAACATGCCTTTTATTTGCTTTTCCGCATGAAAGTGAATGCGAGTATGGTAATTTATGTTAATTTTTTGATTTGCATGCTTTACATGGTGGAAATATCAACATTCAGTTTTCCTTGTGCAGTAAGCTACAAACAGTTCACCACGTGATTGTGGGTGATTGGTTGGTCCGATTTGGATGATTTTTTTGGTTTTGTTTGTTTTTTTATGCTGAACAAGTTTGCAACTGGGTTTTTTTCTCTATCCGTTACGGTTTTTGAGATAAATTTTGAATGTGTCCCAATTTGCATATTTGGGATGATGAAAAGTGCACCATGGGATAGGCCACCCACAACTTCCTATTCATTGGATTCATCAAAATTGACATACCTGCTTCGGTTCAAAAAATAAAAGGGGGGTTCAGACTTTCGTATTCACCCTGTATATTACATGTACAAATAAGATACACATTTTATATTTCAACAATAAATAACGAAAGAAAGCAATCCTTAAATTTAACCTTGACAGAAAAAAAAAAGTAATTTTATTTTTTTTAAAGGAAAATTATTTTTTTTATTTTTTAAAAGGAAGAAATAATACATCCTCATATAAAGGCTTACAACAAATAATTTCGCCTTGTTTACAATTATTATTGGTTTTGGCCAGCAAATTTGATTAAAACTATAAGTTCACGGGAAGAACGTTGCTGAAGATGTTACACCACCGCCATCTGAAGTGAGCTCCAGGCCCTAGGACAAGCTAGAGAGTGGAGTGCAGAGACCATTTACATTTATGGATAATACCAGTACCAGAGACACTATGGCGTACCTCCTTTACGAGTTCGACCCTCACACCCCATGGGAAGGGGGGGGGGGGGATTGCGAAGAGAAAGAAATGGATGTTACCAGATATAAATTGGACCTGACTGCAGAGATTATTAACATCAAAAGTGACATGCAGACGCACTAAAATAGATGTAATCAGGGTAGGAACTTGAGGAATTTCCAAGTAGACGACAGAGTCCTATTACTGATTAGGGGCAAAGAATAAACTGGGGCACAAATGTGGAGTCCCTATCGCATAATGCGGAAACTACGTCCCGTCAATTACGAGATTCAGAACTCTACCACACGGGAATTACAGGTGGTCCATATTTTTCGGTTGAAGGCTGCATGGGGAGACATATGCTCTGGGGGAAGCAATCGCAGACCTAGGACTAGGAGACCAATGACGAGGATGAGGAAGATGGACCCCCTGTTGTCAACGACGTTCCTGGAGATCCAGAACTTCGAACTGACATTAATGAAAGAGCTCAACGAGAGGGTACAAATCAAGAAGATCAAAATCAGGATCAAAGACCTATCAACTCCGACGTCGACCAAGAGTCAACAATCACCAACTCCATGAAGGGCGTGTGACCGAAGTGACATTTTAAGTGCCTCGGCAAGCATCTCGAACATCCCAATGGGGAGGGGGAGTTGTGACATGCTTCAATTAAACGAGTTTTAAGTTGTTCATTTCACGCCCCTTCCACATGGCCAGGAGACCCCACGTTGCCATGTGGTGAATCGGTAACCGGTGAATCAGCCATGATATGAGAGCTTCCTGCCAGCAACGCCACGGTCAGAACAGGCATCGACCTATCACGAGCATATGGGTAGATGGGAGATTCTGGAGGGGTATATAAGCGGGGTCCACAGTGGAAGGAAGAAAGCATCGACAGTTCAGCAGCTACACAAACTACAAACTTCCTGCTTCCTCGGACAATGGACCATGCCTTCTGGACCTTGTATACCCAGTAAGCACCCCTTCGCTATGTTTTCTCTTATGCCGCCTACGACAAAATGTGGATCGTGCCTGGTTCTGACCGTGTGCTAGACTTTTGACTTATTCAGACTTACGTACTATATTGTGGTTAGGGTTACTGTATGCCCCTCGTTTAAAAGGGAGTACACGAAGCTGTCCGCTTTAGATGTAGCTAGATCTCAAATTGTAAATTTATTCTAATAACATCATAACCTTCTACTCAATAATGCGCTGTGCCACCTTCGGCCTGCAAAACAGCTGCGCCACCTTGTGGCAACTCGCCTTGGCATGGATGCCACAAGTTCTTGGCAGATGACTGGAGACAGGTTGTACCAAATGTCTAAGCAGCGGTCACACAAAGTCGAGATATTCTTACATTGTGATGTTTGAGCTCTGAGCTACCGCTCTAAGACATCCCAAATGTGCTCTATCAAATTAAGATCCGGTAAGTTAGGTGGTCAGGACATTAATTGGAATTCATCCTTACATTCCTCGAACCACTCCAACACAATCTGAGCCTTGTGACATGGGGCGTTGTCCTGCTGGAAGATTCCATTTCCAGTTGGGAAGACAGACTCCATGTAAGGGTGCAACTGGTCCGCAATGATGTTCAGATAGTCTGCAGCTTTCATGGTCTGTTCTACCACAACTACAGGTCCCAGAGCCACCCTTGAGAACATCCTCCAAAGCATAATACTGCCACCACCAGCCTGTGTATGGGGGAAGCAACTGTTCACCTGGAAGTCGGCATACCCTGACACGACCATCAACGTGATGAATAAGAAATGGTGATTCATCCAACCAGGCAACTCTTCCACTTATCCATGGTCCAGTCTCGATGTTCCCGGGCCCACTGTTGGTGTAGTTGACAATGATGCTTGGTCAACAGAGGCACACGAGTGGGGCATCTGCTGCGCAATCCCATATCCAACAGTGTCCGCTGAACTGTGTGTTCTGAAACACTTGCACTTGGATCTGCATTGTATTGGGCTGTCAGCTGAGGCACTGTCTGGCGCCGATCTTGCTTTACCAAGCGGGACAGTCTCAAACGTCCTTTTTCTTTGATGATGCGTAGGCATCCAACACCTTGGCGTCTACTTCTGGTTTCACCGTTATTTATCCACTTTGCATAAATACTAACAATGGCAGATCGTGAACAACCTACCAGTCATCAGTAGTTCAGAGTTTTCGGGCCATTATAAGTGCCCTATATCAAATTCGCTTAGATCAACAGCCTTTCCCATTACTCGCAAAATTAAGTGCAAGACTGATTCCTTCTCCATCAGCAGTTAAATACCATTCCCACTTAATTACGTGCCCTCCACGTGATCCAGACAAGTTCATTCACCAATGTGGTGATGGTTGGTTGGTTTATTAGAAATTTTGGCGTCAACTACTAAGGTCATTTTGCGCCTTTTACACAAGTTATATCTGTACACAGGCCAGGACAAACGCAAAACATCCATGCCCATGGCGGGATTCAAACCCACGACCAGGCGGACTCGAGAACTAGAAAGCCTACGCCCTAGCCCTCTCGGCCACCTGGCCCGCATATGGTGATGGTCATAATATTTTGGCTCTTCAGTGTACTCTTGTAAATATCCTTCTTGTATCTGATTAAATTGCTCTGCATTTTAAGTTACTGCCGGTCGCTCCTTATTAATTTATCATATATTTCAATACATTTATATTGAAACGAGTATTTTTCCTGTGAAAAAATCACGGGTCCAAAAGATAATTTAATACGATGCACTAAATTCGAGCGGCATTCACTTTCAGTGGTTATTTACACTCAAAACAATACCATGAAGTGCTACCAAATTAATGCCATCTATCGGTGCTCAAAGAAAATTTCACGCTAAATTCTAATGGTACCTTAGAGGAGGGATAAGATAGAGTGCACAGAACCATTCGCTATCTCCTTTGCCGCCGGCTCGGTGGCCGAGAGGGTTAAGGCACAGGTCTTTCCGCTCTCGACACCAGCGAGTCGCGGGTTCGAATCCCGCCCAGGGCATGGATGTTTGTGTTTGTTTACGTTCATAATCGTTCTCTCATCATCATTTGGGGATAGTACAATAGACCTGAGGTCGCAGTGCTTGGTTCTTTGACAACCACCCCTTTCAAATTCATTATCATTATCATTATCTCCTTTGCCACTGCTCGCAACAGCTTTTTTTTCTTATGGAGAATTTTATTCCTGAAAATACTAAGGGTTGTCCAGGAACTAGGGCATCAAATTTGCGTCCGAACAAAATATATTATACCTGTCCAAATGCAAAACGAAACAACTTTATTTGTGCATAGCAGTACAGTAAATTATCGTGTAAACATTTTTCAAACAAATAAAATTACAAAATGCCTTTAAATCCAATTTTTATCAGGTTTTCCAAGCTGCATCCATGACGGCTTTTTCGGATGATTTCCCCACATTTTCTGAGAGTTTTGTCCAGATTTGGCGGAAATCTTTGGTAGATTTGGAAGGATTTGGTTGCTTGGCATATTCTTTCTTGCATAACGCCTATAAACGCTCGATTCCGCGAGCCTGGGGAACGTTTGGTGCGTTATCCTTTTTAGACACAAAGTTGATGTTTTGAGACGTCAGGTAATCCGTAAGAGAATGAGCATAATGTTCGATCGCCACGTCTGGCCAATACAAAATATCGTCCAGTGCGAGATACTGGAGCATAAAAGGAATCAATCTCTTTTTAATGCACTCCTCAAGATACAGTAAAATCTCGTTATAACGAACTTGGAAAGCCTGGAAACTGGTTCGTTAATTTGGAAGTTCGTTATTATGAAAATCAATTATTTTATGAAACAGACATGAATTTTCGTCTGCTTCGTTGCTCTTAACGTTTCTGAAGCAATGAAGTCGCCTATTATATTTAAATTATGATGAAAATTTTCTGGGGCTCATGTTTTGAAATAAATCTAAGTTTATTTAAGCATACAAATGCTTCTGTAAAAACTGCAATCGCTATTTGCTTTTTTTCCACTACCAATTTCTTTTAAAACGTTTATTTTCGTTTTTATTACTCCATTGCTCAGTTTCAAAGTAAATCCGTGTGCATTTTAATTTTAACTATTTATTTTACAAATGTAGTTGTAGGAAAAAAAAATCGCGTTATGCATCCTTCATATTAATTTCAAAAACATAAATCGCATTGGGAACGAACAACTAGATGCGATAAGAAAATTTATACGTGATATACTTTCAAAAAATCGTCTTTGCTTTCAGCGTTTCCAACTCAAAAAATTTTTTCCCGTTAAAACCAAACTAAGAATCAGCTAGATTCTAATATTTTTTTAGCAGAAATTTTGATCGTGAATATTCACTAATGACGGTGAGGTTGGGGAGTTTTTAGATGTAGCGCTAAATCGCGATCAGAATGAACTTTTATTAATAATAAAATTAATTAGAATTAATTTCACAGCCTAGAAAATAATTAATTAGAATAGCGCGTTGCTGCTATTTCAAAATGGCGGCTGCTGAAAATCGAAACTGAAGAGATTTCAATTCAAAATCAAGTTCTTGGTGGTTTTTCACGCAAAAACCACACAAGAGTGCTCTTTTCCTCTACTTGACAAGTACTTTTGAACTTTTTTGCTCAAAACTGAAGTCATTTCATTGAAAGTGACCTCCAAAAAGTAACTTAAAATTTAAAAAAATTCGTTAAATCGGTAAATTAATGAAGAGCGTCATTAAATAGTTCGTTATTTTGAAATCGTTAAACTGAAAATAATTAACACTAAACAAAGGAATATTTGCAAAGTATTCATAATAAGTTCGTTAATGTGAAAAGATCGTTATTGTGAGGTTCATTGTAACGAGAGTTTACTGTACTTCTAGGCGTTATTGTGAGGTTCATAGTGCCTTCACAGTAAAACGGATCTGACACGTTTCCATTTTCGTCTATGACTTGCCAGACAAGATGTTTTTTCATAAACTTCGCTTTTGGCTTCACTTTTTCTTCACAAGGAATTTCGTTAGGGTTCGTGGCATGGTAAAACTTCTTCCCAGGGACAATCGGTAGATCTTGAGGAACATATGTTTCACCGTCTATGACAAGAATTTTTCCACTGCATTTTTTGTAGATTTTTCGGCACCCGGTTTTTGCCCGCTGTTTTTGGTTCCCAGTATATTTGGAGCATTTTGTTTTAGATGAGCTTTCATCCCAAGCTTGTGAACTTTGATATTAATCAAGGTCAGTAAAGTAAAGGTTGCCTCACTTTGTTGTTTGCTTCTGATTGGTCTGAGTCATGACGTCAACCCTAGACCTCTGAATTGCGCTGTCTTTGGGAGCTAAATGCTTTAAAACAATTATGGTTAACAGATGCATACAAATTTGCAAATTAGTATTATCAAATGTTTTGTAATTATTTGAACTTAAATGTTTTAAATTTTTTTTATTTTACTATATAGGTATTTTTTTTTAAAAAATAAAATAAGAAATTTTAAAACCTTTTTACTTCGTATAAGTTTCATTAACGACTTTTTTTATTGTTTTTCATTTTAATTTGAGTTTTGCACAATTTAATACTTATTAACAATATTTTTTAAATTAAACATTTTCTAAATTTTTACTTAGAAAAAGTACGTGTTTATAAGCGTGTTTAATAACAAACTTTTTATTTTTATTTTATTTTACTTCTTTTTTTTTTTACTTTGCAAATGCTATGCTTTTTCAAAGTTAATTTTGTTACAAATTTTTTTCATTTTCTTTTTTGCACAATCACTTGTGGATGAATAGGAGTATCTTCTTTTTATTACTATTCAGCAGGGCATTTAAATGTTTAATGCGGATCACAGTTCGTAAATGGAAAGAACTTTTTATGATATTGAACTCAAATTTTGGAAACAAATTTTGTGCTTGACTAACTAATTTTCTCACAATTCCAGTTTCCTTTTTAATATTCGTTTGAGAATGAAATTTTTCAAATGCATCATTTAATTGGTTGGCAACTGATTTCCTCTCTTTGGATGGCTCGATTAATCCACCGTAAGAAAGTTATTGCATCCAAGATAGTTTAACATATGTATGATCCGATGGGCTTATTTTATATGCATGTGTTCCCAAATGAGGATGTTTTAGCAAATGTTTCTTTGCAACAGCTCCTGCCAAATAAAATAACCCATCCTCTTTCAATTCTTGAAGGTTTTCTTCTGAATATTCCAATTCTGAATTTTCTTCCAATTTCTGAGTAGTGGTGGCATCTGAATGAATATCATCTTTCATCTGAAGTTATTTTAATTTCAGTTGCATTTCCAATTTTCAGTGCAGCTTTTTTAAACATGGTTGGAAACAACAAAAAAATCTTCATTCGTAATCTCAAAGGTGTTCGAATTTTTTGTTAACGTTCCAGGATTTTTCCCTAAAATGATCAATCTTATCCTATGAATAGCATGAAGTGGTGTAGGATGGTCATCCAATCCTCCACGAGCACGGATCTGACTAAAGAAATTCTCTAAGCAATCTTGATTCAAACGATGAGTTACTATGAATCAAGTGCTCTTACTTTTTGCAACAATCCTTGGGTAGATTTGATTGACATAAGAATTCCTTTTTGAAATACTTGAATTCCTTTGCATTTCATATGAGCAATAATATTGTAGGTGACAATAAATATTTCATTTTGCTCATTAATGTAAGTACCATAAGCACATTTTGAATACGGAATGTAGGAATTCATTAAATCGAACCAAGAATTAATTACATCAATAAATAATGAAAGTTCTTGTACTTGATTATTTTGATTTAAAATGTATCGCATCAGTCCAGTAGCAGTTGTATGAGATAATAACTCAGTTGTTAATCTTACATTCTGTCTCTGCGTTCCTGTACAAATGATGTGATTTTCGGACAATTTAAAGCAAGGACGACATTCCGGAAGAGTGGCAACCATCTTGATTAATTCAATTAATCTTCATTTTTAAACTATTGTAGCAAACAGCAACCGTACAACGTGTTCCAGGCATCGTGTAGTTTAAGCACATGGCACTGTATAGACCCGACACGGGTCTAGCATTGACGTCATGATCTTAAGTAGGTCAGATCGACTAATCGGCTAATCCCTAAATTGAGGCAACCTTTACTTTACTGATCTTGGATATTAATAACAGTAGACTTCAAAAGATCTAATTTCTTGGATGCCTGACAAACTGAAATGCCGGCAGTCTTCCTGAACATCTTCTCCACCTTACCGATGTTCTTTGCTGTCGATTTTGACGCAGGGCGGCCGCATAAATTTCTGTAGTCTGCTTCTCCAGTCACTTCATACCTTCTAATGATTTTGTAAATTGTTTGCCGCAATTTCCATTTAGTCATAAAATGGATAGCCGTAGCGGCTTTATCTTGGCCAGCAACATTGTCGTAGTAATGAACAACACGTTTTGCGAACAGTTTGTTTTCTTGTCATGCCATTTTCAAACCACTACTTCTATCGACGTAAATGTGTGTGTTGTAGCGTATTGTGAACTACTCTTTAATATGAGTTTAGTCGCGAAATCGTCTCAAGATATTTACATATTGAAATTGCTTATGTAAATTTGACGCCCTACTTCATGGACAACCCTTAAAACGGCACAGAGTTTACATCGTTAATAGCGCAGTCCCCAAATCGCAGTTGGTTAGTTTGCCTCAATGCCGGCATCCAAAATCGCATTGAGTTTTTGACAGTTACGGACATTCGTAATTACTATCATTAGGATATTATATTAGAAAGCAGAGTTTAAATAAAAGAGGACATTGAAGAGTAATATCCAATATGAATTTTAATTTTAAAATGAATAAAATGTATAATGATTAAAGAAACCCACACGGATTTATCTTAATAATAGAAATAAGAAACCTTTATACAAATGTTCCAACAGAAGAAGCCATTGAACTAATCAAGAGACGTTTGGATATGATGAATGAAGACAACAACGAAACCAAGGATATCGCCAAACTACTGAAAATAATAGCCATCAGAATTACTTCCTCTATTGCCAGCAAATCTACTAGCAATACGAAGGCTTAGCCATGAGCTCCCAGACCAGTGGCATAATAGCAGGAGCCTTCTTACAACACATAAGGAAACTATATGTGAAGACATAATGGAAGCTTTACACATCAAAGCATACTAACAATATGTGGACGACGCCATTGTTGTATACAACTGCAGCCACACACAACTCGAAGAAATCCTTAACGGGTTCAATGAAGCACACCAATTGCTATCCTTCAGTATAGAAGTAGAGGAAGAGAATACGCTCAGCTACTTGGACCTTTCCACCATCAGAGCACTAGGCTCCAACAGGTTCTGTTTTCAAGTCTATAGGAAACCCACCACCACAGCTAACATCATCCCATAGGACGTCCAATCACCCCACGCAACAGAAACTGGGTGCTATTCGTTCCATAGTGCACAGAGCCACTACACTTCACAAAGACGTAAGACTCAATGAAATCTCCATCATCAGGGAAATTGCCCTTAGAAATGGATATAGCCATAATGATGTACAGAAGATAATAAACCATGTCTCCAATAATACAGGGTGCGTAAGGTATTTGAGGATAGATTCACATCAAGAAAGAAAAGAGAGATATAAGTCAAGATAATAACTTTATTATCGAAACATATCATGAGCATACACAAGAAACCTTCTTGTTATATGGCTATTCAATGAACCTGCCTTCAGCTTCTATAACTGCTTCAATGCGAGATCGAAACCGTCGACATGCGCGAATCAAATGGTCATGATTCATATTGGTCATTACTCGAACAATGGCAGCTTTCAATTCATCTTTGGTGTTACGGGGGTGTTCATTGACCTCTCTCTCCACAACGCTCCATACGTAGTGGTCCAACTGATTCAGGTCAGGGGAGTTAGGAGGCCAAAGGTTAGGGGTTACGTGATCATGGAAGTTGTCGGCCATCCATTCCTGTGTCATGCGAGACTTGTGTGCTGGGGCAGAGTCTTGCTGAAACACATAAGGCCTTCCGTTGCATATCGTGTCTATCCAAAGCTTAACAGTTGTTTCAAGGGTCTCAACGTAGACCGCAGAGTTGACTTAAAGGCCTTGGGGAAAGAAGTGTGGAGGCATCACATGTCCTTCACTGCTGACAACCCCTAAAACCATGACAGTTGTAGGAAATTTCGTGTGCATGACTCGTGGCACTTCTGAAGGGTCTGCACATAACCACCTGTCATTTCTTCTGTTCACTTGTGATCCTGGTCCACGTTTTTTTCGTCGGAGAAAATCCACAGCAAATCAGCTTCACACGGAATTTTCAGCTTGTTTAAGAGCCTTTTCGATCTGAATAGGCGCTTTTCCCGTGTTTTGTCTGACATAAACATAACATACAAGTGATAACTGATGTTTTCATGGACAACATTTCTGATTGTTCTAGATGTTCTGGGATTGTCATCGATAGCCTGCTGCACTTGCTAAATAAATTCAGGTGTTCTGATGATGTCAGAGCGTGAGGCATGCCTTTTACGCTTTGCTACTGGTGCAACATTGCCATCTTCGGTCTCCAACTCCTTCTGCACTTTGTGGACGAATGATCTTGCGACCTTTAGAAATCGTGATAGCTCTAAATCGCTGTGCTCTGCCTTTATTGCCACGATTACTGCATGTCTCTTCATGATTTGTGTTACTTGATGGTCCACCATTTTGCTTTCCGGAAACGGAAAGGACATACAATTTACTATAGTGCAGCAGTAGCCAAACGAAGGTGTGTCCTCAAATACCTTACACACCCTGTATATGTAACTCACATCAACACATGGACAATAAAGACTGTGCATGGAACATCTCAGTGACCATCCTCTCTACTTTAGCAATGACGTCCATATGGTCACTAACCTGCTGAAGTAGAGAGGCACTAAAGTGGCCTTTAAAACCAAGAAAACCATGAACCAAGCCTTAAAAAGAAGAACCACTAATGAAGGAGAGGATGACTACAAGAAGGAATCTACAAGTTAAAATGTCAATCTTGTGACATGTTTTATCTGGGGCGTACAAAACGTTCGTTCCATCAGTGCTACAAGGTACACGTCTCTGCCATCAGAAGTAGAATTTTGCCGATCATGTGGTCAGGAATGAACACAGTTTTGGAACCATTAATGATACCATTAATTATGATATCAAGCATGTCCAGACGCCAAGAAATTAGAGACGATGGAAGATCTATATATATAAAGAAGGATGTTTGTTTGTGGGTTTGTTTCCTATGCAAATCTACAGTTTTATTCCGATCTTGATGAAATTTTGCATACTTGACCTTCAAACCATGAGGAAGGTCACTGTCTACCTCAGATTTTGGAAAAATAATAATTATCGATAAAAAATCGATATTCATGGTTATGGAAGGGCATAATAATTAGAAATATCTCATGACCAACAATGCAAGGCAAAGTTTGTGCAACAATAAATATCAACAATGGTATAAACACGCAATGCACACTAAGCTCAGACCAGCAACAGATATCTCATGACCAACAATGCAAGGCAAAGTTTGTGCAACAATAGGCCCGTCGTGTTCGCATCAACAATGGTCTCAATGCGCAATTCACCAATAACAATGAGCACAAAATTATTCAAAGAATTATAACAATGAACATAAAATGATGATGCAATGACAGAACATTCGTTTCCAAGAATTATTAATAATGATTATAATAGACGATATAGGTGGGAACTTCTCTCGGAAGAAAGATGGCGGCTGTGTGGAAGTAGTGCCGTTTTAGTGGGGAGAGAGAAATTATTTCTAGCCTAAACAAATTACATCAGTAATTGAGTAAATTAGTTCTTCATTAAATAAAGCAATCAGCGCGTCCAATTGAAACAGCGATTTTCTTTTGGGAAATTTCCGTAGCTGATCGTGGAAAGATTGGCTTCGCAGAGGTAAGGCCTAAGGCCTAAGGCCTACCATGGGGGATCCCCCCCTCCCAACGCCGGGGCAGCGGAGCCGTAGTTTCTCGCCTAGGAGAAACGAGAAGAGAATCAAGCTCAACCCAGGAGACCCAGGGCAAGAGAAATCTTCCCGAAATAGCTCCCCCCGTAAACACAAATCAAAGAAAGATAAGTCGAAAAATGATAACACTAAAGGCAGTTCTACTAGCCCAGTTTCTAAGAAAAAACAAAATAATTCACTAGATGGGAACAAGGGCGAAGGCTCCTCATCAGGGGTCATTCCCCCGTCCTCAAGTGTTTCTTCTGACCCCATCTATGAGCAGCTGAAAATCGCGGCAAGACCTTGGTTGATTGTCGAGGCGAAAATTAAGGACCCCTCAAGTCAACAGACCCTATCTGTAGGATCTTTAAAACGTATTTTGAACTCGCTCACAGATGATACCCCAACCATTAATCAACTTAGATCTGGGAACTTCTTAGTGAAGTTCAAATCAAGTAACTTGGCGGAGAGGTGTTCGAAATTCAAGGACATCGGAGCTATCATTCTATCGTATGAAGTGCCCAAGTTTCTCACATCCTCTGTGGGATTAATTTACGGAATTAGGGCCTCTGTGACACTAGAGGAATTACAAAATTCTTCGGACCTGGGAAAGTCCATCACTGGTTTCAAGAAATTCCCTCCTCCCTTTCCAGGGGCCAATTTAACCAAAATTCTACTTTTCTTTAATAGATCTGTCTTACCAAGCAAGATGAAATTCGAGCATGAGATTTTTCAAATTAGTTGCCCGCCTCCCCGTCCCATGCAATGCATGCAATGTCACAGGCTGGGACACACGAAAATAAAGTGCCCCAACCCAGCCAGCTGTTCAAAATGTACCAGTGAAGAGCACTTGCGGGATAACTGTAAATCCACCTTTTTCCTATGCATCAACTGCAAAGGAGGCCATTCCCCTTATTACAAAGGATGTCCAAAGTTCCGATATGAGACTCTAATCAGAATTAAAATGATCAATCTATACATTTCTTACTTCCAGGCTAAAAAATTAGTCGATATGGAGCTAGGCGAGGAATCTCCTAACCAAAGAACTTATGCGTCTTTAATTAATCCGGCTTACGGCCAAAACAGTTCTGTTTACCCCTCTCGAGGGAGTCCCCTCCAGAGGCCCTTTCTTGAATCGAATTTTAATTCTCATGAGCAAAGTCCTCAATGCTCCCAGGCTTACACGTGTACGACTAGTGGGAGAAGTGAAGTTCCTTTTTTCCCTTCCTCGCAAAACTTGGAAATGGAGTCAGTAGATCAAACAGGAAATGTTGACAGTGTGTCTAATCTTCATGCGTCCCAGATCCAATGGTCTCAATTGTCGCCTTTTTCCTGTGAAATTCAGGCTCAAAAGTCTTTAGCTGCCCAAGCTCAACTCACTCCAAGTAAAGTCTCTTCCATGAAATCTGCTACTGCACCTATAGTTAAAGAATCAGAAGCAAGTATGTGTTTGAAAACTTTTATTTCAGCCTTGATGGAAAATTTGGATTCATCTGGTAATCAAAATAACTCTGGGGGCATTGAAGCAACTTTAGAGTATTTAAGGAAAAGTTTCTTAGTCCCCCCTCCCTGGTTTGTAGACGTTTCCTTGTGGTGGCATGAAATGCTTCACCCCATTTATCATGCCCATGTGCAAAAAGAGAACAATTAATTTGATACACTGGAACGTCAGAGGCGTCCAGTCAAACTGGGAAGACGTTTGCTTTCTAAAAATCAAATCGAACATCCTTACATTATGTGAAACTTTCTTGAATTCAGGAACTAATTTACGCATCGGCAATTTTGTTACCTACCTTAATAATAGAGAATCCTACGGAGGCGGGAACCTAGTTTCGGTTGATCCACACATTCCCCATTTCATCAACTCAGTTAGACACATAGATCGTACAGCAATCATAGATCTGGTCATCCACCACGAGAACAGGTGGCTTCATATTTACTGCCTTTATGTCCCGGGGTATATTAAGAGGGAAGCATGGGATAGTCTGCTTAAATCATTATCCTCCCCCTTCCTCTTAGTGGGGGATTTCAACGCTAAGAGCCCTTTATGGGGGTGCAATAACTACAACTCAAATGGTAAACTCCTCGAAGACCTGTCCTTCTGCTATAACCTAAAGATTCATTTCACAACAGACTTTACATATCATCCTCCTAGACATACCTGGGCGCCTTCTAACTTGGACATAGCTTTTTCTTCCCCTGATTGGCCTTACTTAATTAATATTGACACAGTGAAAGGTTCCTTTGGGAGTGACCACCAACCTATCCGTCTATCGCTCCAAATGCAGTCCCAAGTCAATCATCCTCAATCTCCAGGAAGATCTTTTAGTGCTTCTCAAAGGCGAGAATCTAAATGGGACTTAACTTCGGACAACATGGTTTTTCTCAGGTCTAATGACATTCTCCATCAATTGTCCCTTTTTCAAAAACGTCTTAAACCTCAATTGCCTCCCAATAGATCTACCCCTGCCAGACCCTCCTGGTGGTCGCCTGTGTGCGAGTCTGCCATTTGGTTTCGCAACAAGGCGAGAAGACGTTTTTTGAAATGTAGATGCACTCCTTGTTGGGTATCCTCCAAAAAGATGAAGGCTTTGTGCAAAAGAGTCTTAAAAAAAGAAAGAAGAGACTATTGGAAGAACATTATCACAACCAGTAAAAACAATAGTATTTGGAAAACTCTTAAGCTATTTCTCAAGTCACCATCTCCATCTACCCCCTTAGTCAAGAGTGTGGAAGGCACCACTCTTTCCCCCAAAGACTCGGCGGTCGCAATCCTCAACCGTATAATTGGCGCCCCTAAGAGAAGCAATCACTCCTGGCCGTCCCCTCTCCCAGATTCCTTTCTTCCCCCTTCTGAACTAAATTTCTGGGAACAACCTTTCACTATGGGAGAACTAAAAGCGGCATTAAGAAGCAAAATAAGCGCACCTGGCCCTGACAATTTAATGAACCGCACCTTTAAGAATTTAAACTCAAGTCAACTTGGCATTCTCCTTGAACACTTCAACAACTCATGGATGACCGGTATCATCCCTAGTCCCTGGAAAAAGTCATTCATTCATCCAGTTCTTAAACCGGACAAACCCGCAGATCTAGCTTCCAGCTACAGGCCAATTGCACTAACTTCTTGCCTTCTAAAGACTGTAGAGAGAATGATACATGTCAAACTCCAGCATTTTATAGAATTCCATAGGTTGTTACCTTCATCCATCACTGGCTTCCGTAAGGGTTTAAATCACATCTTCCCTATTATTAAACTGACTGACACTATCTATTCTGCATGGGAAAATATGAAAATTACTGGTGTAATCTTCCTTGATATCGAGAAGGCATATGATTCGGTAGATCATACTATCCTCATTGATAAACTTACCAAAATGGCAATCCCTCGTCGTTTTATAATTTGGATTTCCTCTTTCTTGAAAAAGAGGGAAGTAGGAATCAGGTTCCCAGGAGGGACAGAGTGGCAGGTGCAACACAGAGGGCTACCCCAAGGGTCCATTCTCAGTCCCACTTTATTCAACCTCTTCATCGCGGATATAATAGAGATCCTTCCAAAAGACATTGGTGTTAACATCTTCGCTGATGACATAGCAATTTGGTCAGTGGATAAAGGGGTCCCCGAAACAAGACTTTCTCTTCAGGGAGCCTGTGACCGCCTTACAAGGTGGGGTGAGAAAAATGCCATCTCCTTCTCCCCAGAGAAAACTATTACTATGTTTTTTATCAAAAGTGGTCCTTCTCCAACAGTTCCTCTTTACCTAAATGATTCTCCGCTTCCTATCAGACACTCCCACAAATTCCTGGGTGTGGTCTTTGATGACAGACTTAGATGGCAGGCTCATGTATCTCATCTAAGAGCAAAACTAATCAGCTATTTAAGTAAAATTAGAAGGGTAATTAACCACAAATGGGGGCCACCATGGACGGAAACCCTATCATTGATTTCCACCCTCCTCCAGATTAGCGACCTACACTGTTTGTTCCTTCTCCTGTCTTCAAAATCCGCCAGTGAACCCCTAATGAGAATGGAAAGGAAAATACTGCGTCTCTGTGTTCATGCCACCCAGTCAACTCCCATTCCTATCCTCTATGCTGACTCTGGAATTCTCCCACCTCCCCTAAGATGGGAAGCGAACCTAATACCATTATCTCTTGCGTACTTCCAAAGCCTCCCGCGTAGAGAAGTGCACAGTTCCCTCCAGAGGAATTGCTGGGAAAGTTTCTCCTCAAACAAGCTTAAGTATTTGGTTATGGAGAAAATTCATAGACATAGATGTGAAGATTTCCAAATATGTTCCACTAAAATCATAAAAGATCCGAGTTTCTTCAACAAATTGCCGGAAGATTTCGTCACCCTTCCCAATATTTCAGCAAAGGACCCCCCGGAACGAGTTAGGCCTGTAATCTTTGATCTATTGCAAAACTCTTTTGGAAATTACAATAAAGTCTACACAGATGCCTCCTTATCCCCAGGTAATCCCCTAGGAGGTATTGGCGTCTACTCCCAAAACTCTATCCTTATTTCGAACAAAATAGGCCCGGTGTCAAATGTATCGACATTAGAGCTAATTGCGATTCATAAAGCAATGTCGCTAATTGCACTAAAAACAGTGGATAAGTATGTAATTGTCTCGGACTCAAAAAGCTCGATCTCGAAAATTTTAAAAGCTCTGGAAACAGGAATTTGGTACTACAAAAGTTTGCTGGGATACATAATGGAACTAATCCTTTACCTTTCTATGAGAAAATACTCTGTCCACTTCCTTTGGACCCCGGGGCATAAAGGCATAAGTGGTAACGATTTAGCCGACAAATTAGCGAACTGGGGAAGAACTTCAAATCGGCCCGCTAAACCTCCTTACTTCGATTATTCGTCTTTGAAGTCCTACATTAAGAGCAGCTCTCTAGTGCTATGGGAGCACGAGTGGCGCACTGAGCCTCGAGGTGGTCACTACAAGAAGTGGAAGCCCTCTATCCTGGGCCCATCTTCTATCCCGCCTAAGTGGCTACCCTTCATCCAAAGATCATCGCTTATTAGACTGAGAAGTGGCCACCTCCCACTTAATTTCTTCTTACATAAAATTAAAATTTTACAGTCGAATAAATGCTCTTGCGGTGAACCGGAGACAGTGGAGCATATTATTCTTTGGTGTTCAAATTTCTCCCTCCAGAGGGAGGATCTATTCCAAGCACTCAGTGCCTGCTCGATTCCTGTATCTATGGAAAATATTCTCCTATTCTCGCCTCTTTCAAAGAAGGAAAAAAAAATGGTGATATCTTCTTTAATGATCTTTTTACAGAATACGGACCTTCTACATAGAATAAATGGCCCGTTAAAACCCAATGAGTAACTCACTACAAGTACGATATCTTTGCTTTCTCTTTTATCTCTATTTTTGTGGAAGAATAATGACTCAGGATGTACAGTGTCTCCTTGTCTGGACTGTGCCGACGTCGCTCATCATTTGTCTTTAAGTAGTTTGTAACAGTGTCGATTGTGAAAGATCTTTAACAATCTATGCTTTACTGTATTGTGTGCTGCGGTATCAGCTTGTCGCCCCCGGGTGGGATGATGAGAGCTGCGAATAGAAGAAGAAGAAGAATAGACGATATAGATAGGGCAGTCTCTCTCGATCTAAGACCAAAACATGCCTCTGTAATAAAGTCATATTGTTGCAAAGTAGAACTTTCTTCCTTATTTATACAAGGTGTGTTCTTAAAGTAATGCAAGTGTTGTCGTAAGAAAAATTTATTCAAGATATAGTTACAAATGATATTTGAAAAAATGGAAGGAAAAATTCTGCGACCTGGATTTGAACCAGGAACCTCAAATGTCATATGATATGACGCCTCTACTAATTGGGCTACCACAGATATCCATACAGCCATTCTGTCACTAAATGTCTTAAAGACAACTAAGTTGTCAAGGTGGAAAGCCCAATGGAGGTGGACACCCAGCTCACAGATCGAGAATTTCTCCCATCCAGCCATTAGAAAGTTTGATGAACTCTCATAATAAACAATATATATAAACTGGAGATGAACCTCCAAACATCAGGTAGGTGACGGCGACGCGCACTCGCTACCCTCCCGCTACACAATGGCCAACTCCTGCAGCCAGCTTATGATTGGCGCACACACGGATATAGTCAAAACGGGAAACGAAATTTGTCTTTAAGGAGAACAAGGAGAATAATGATATTATTTTAAAAAATGGAAGGAAAAATTCTGGCATCAGCATATGACACTCTAGGTTCCTGGTTCGAATTCAGGTCGCAGAATTTTCCTTCCATTTTTTTCAAATTATCATTACCTGATGTTTGGATGTTCATCTTTAGTTTATATTTAATATTTAAAATAGTTACAAATGTTTAGAAGTCTTCGAGGTATTCCCCTCGTGCATCAACATATTTTGTACAGCGATTTTCCCAGGCATGATACGCACGCTGGAAGGCCTTGACGGGAACCTCGTTCAGAATGATCACCACGGCGGCTGGAATCGCCTCAATGCCATCAAAACAGTGTCCTTTGAGGCGATCTTAATCCTCAGAAACGAAAAGAAGTCTGCCGGAGCCAAGCTGGCAACAAAATAATTTGCAAAAAACCATCCCCTCCCCGCATACGGGCTCTGATTAAAATACACAAAGTGTTATATCCAATCCGCCCAGTGGTAAACTGCAGATCTACGACCTTCTATTATATGGCAAAAAAGATGTCAGATGTCCTAAAAACCTTCTGCCCTTTAAGCAACAACTATGTTATAAGAAACAGCAACCAACTCGTAGATGGCATCAAGAACTTGGAAGTATGCGAAAATTTAAGGCTCATATCATTAGACATTGAAAACCTGTATACGAATAATCCATTTGAAGAAACAATCGGCATTATCCACGACCGGCTCAAATCCAACAACGTGGAAGAGGATGTCCGACTCGACATCACTAATGCACTAAAAACTATACACAATCAAAATTATTTCATGTTTAAAGATAGCTTCTACAACACGCCAACCGGAGTGCTTATGGGTTCGCCTATCAGTGAAGTCATGTCGGAGCCATTCTCACAGTCCTTGGAAACTTTTAACGCCTTCCACAGCAGCATGTTATACACAATGGAAGAAGAAAAGAACAAGAACATCAACTTCCTGGATCTATCAGTATAAAGGAATGAAGAAACGAAAAAATTGGATGGAGTTCAAGATCTATAGAAAACCAACGGCCACGTGTAATGTCATAAATTATACATCCAACCATCCGCCCCAACACAAGACCGCAGCCTTGAACTATTTATTCCACAGGGCTTTAACATACCTGACAACCAAACAGGACAAGAATGACGAGGTCCGCCTAACATACGACGGAGCAAGGACAAACTCCTTTCCAGATTATGTCACTCGTTCCTTATTACAAAAAACAAAGCGAAACATCAGAATGAAGAAAGAAAATGAATCACAAAAAACTACACTACGTACACATACACGGGCCCCGAAATAACTAGGATTTCGAACATATTCCGAGAACGTGGGATAAATGTTCACGTAAATGTAAATATTGGATATAGGATTTTTATATTTCGGGGGATAGAAGGTTTTTATAATTATTGATAACGGCTCAACTATATTGAGTATTAAATTCCTATATTTAAACAGTTAGATATAGTAGATGTAGTCAGTTTTATAATCCTTTCTTATAATTTTTTGTTTATATTAAAACCTGTTGAAGTTAAAAAATAATTTTTAAGAATCTTTATATATATCATATTCTTCAACGTTAAATATACCTAACATTTTAAGAACGATTTAAATTAAAGCTTTCCTAAAATCTAAATTGTTTTAAAAGAAATAATAGGGTTTAGAAAATCATTTATGTTTCATTCATTTAAAATTCCATGGTTTGCATAGTAGTCGTTAGCCTGATTATTATAGGCCCACGGTTTTCAAAAATTTTTGAACAAGTACCACCCCACAAGGACAGTAAACTGAAGTTTAATACCAAATAATCAATCAATCTAACTTTTTTTATCTGCTTCACAATACATTGTTATAATATTTCTGATTTGTTTGTTATTAAATAAAAATTCATGAATGGCTTCTTCTATGTGTTTATTTTGCTACTTTTAACCATGGAAATAAATTACAATAAACAGATTTAATTTTAATATTTTTTAAAATAGATTCAATTTTTCACTATCAAAAATAAATTGCATAAAAATTAATTGATTATTAAACGGTTCAATTTTTCAGGGAATCGCCTACCACTAAAAACCACTTAAAACAATTGGGTGATTATTCGTGAAAAACATTGCTTGAAGTACCATCACAGTTTGAAACCCTGGCTATGTTGTATTCAAGTTACTTGCCTTAGCCTCTCCTCAGGGCCTCGATAAAATATATTGGCGATAAAATTACCATATAATGGCGCCGGGGCGAAAGTGGACTTCGGGGGCGAAAGTGGAACGGGCAAAAATTTAAGGGACGAGAGTGGAGGGGGCGAAAGTGGAGGACACCGCTGTTGTGCGTAATATGCACCCATGTTTTTTCGTGTTTTAGGGAAAATTATCTGCATATAATACGCAATCTTGTATTATATGCAATTTATGTAACTAAGAAAGCGATTTAGAATCAGGAAGTGTTCCACCATAATTGTTCAAGCGCGCAGTGCATTATGGTCGTCTGATTTTTAAAGGCTTTAGACTTTTTATATATTTCCATAAATCAAATAACAAAATTTATTCATTACATACTGGTATATCCATTTGATAGATAATTCAAACGTTTTGTCTACAATTTTTTTTTCAGATTGATTAGTAGCAAACATCAATAAAAATGCGGAATAGCGTGTTCTGACTTCTTTGACTGATATCATCAAGATTGGTTGCATTAATGTATTGCATTTATTACTGTCAGCTCTAGTTAATGGCTAAGTAATTTGCCTTACTTTTTGAACTTTATTATTACAGATGTTCATGCAGAATGACAATCACTGAACCACTGTGCTGACAGGCATCTTGAAAAGCTGCTTAGAAAACCTGGTATCACTGTTTTATGAACTGAAATTGGAAGAGAGCCATCGAATTCACTTTTGCAATAGCTGTTGCCATAAATACATGTGAAGTATATTTTTATGTGGAATATAAAGTGAATAAATATAATGTATATTGTATTTACTGTATAATCTTGTATAATAAAAGCCAAAGATAGTATAAAAGTATGTCTTTTTTATCTGCAGTCATGATTATTCAGAATTTTTATCAGATCACAGTTACTCCTCTGATCAAAGTTGATGGATCTGATCTTTCTTCCAAGCTTTAATAGTGAATTGAACAGTTCTTTATTGTCGCTTGTCTTCTCTGCTAAGGTAAGTATGGCACATACGCCTTCTAGGCAATACGTCGGAGTGAGCTCGATTAAGGGTACGGGCCAATAAAGAGAAAACCACCTGACTACGTGATATTGAATGACACACTTCCTTTATTTACTAGTAAGCAAAACATTATTTCTAAACAAGACAACTTATTTCGCAATTCAACGTCTAGGGGCCCCTTGAAAAGCACTATACTATTTTACAAATACACGGAGCACTCTCTGGATTCACGGGCTGATTGGCACACGGGTTCATACTAGACTACGTGTAGTCGGCTTATGCCAGACTGCCAGAATATACCGTGTGGGCAAGAAATAACGTGAGGTGTTCAGAGCTCGCTAGCGGGAATTCTATTAGGCCAAATGCAGTACATTTTGGTGTATATACTTAGTGGAACACGCAGTTTTGATTTTTGTTTAGATTTCTGCAAAAAAAAATAGTACCAAAAGTCGCCATAGGGGGCGCTTATTTCAAGAAAACAATGAATACCTAATTGTCAAATGAACAAATACCGTACAAACCAACTTTAGTAACAACAATAAACAATGTTTTATTTTTAATTACAAATGTGTTTCAATATGACCACCAGTATGCTGTTCCAATAGCTGCATGCGGTACACGACATTTTCTACGGCAGCTCGCAGCATATCTGCATTAATTAGTCTGATATGTAACGTTATTTGATCCTTTAAGGTTGAGAGGTCAGGAACATGTGCTTGATACACAAGGCTTTTCAAATATCCCCATAACCAAAAATCACAAGGGTTGAGATCAGGCGACCTGGGTGGCCATACCATGGGAAATGCACGACTAATTATTCTGTTGTCTGAAAAACGTTCTCGCAAGATCTGCTGCACCTAACGTCCGATGTGCGGTGGTGCACCATCCTGCATAAAAATGGTAGAATCCAGACAACCCTTTTCCTGCAATCGTGATATCACAAAATTCTCAAGCATATCGGCATACCTGGCAGAATAGACGGAACAACTCACCGGTCCACAGGGACGGATTTCTTCAAAAAAGTACGGGCCGATGATGAAAGAAGCAGTAAAGCTGCACCATACTGTTAGTTTCGGTGAATGCATAGGAGCTGGCAGACACACTTGTGGATTTGATGCAGCCCATATACGGCAGTTGTGGGTATTGATATCACCATTCAAAGAAAAATGTGCCTCATCACTCCATAAAATTTGTCATGGCCATGCATCATCCACTTCCATACGTGCTAAAAATCTCAACGAAAAGTCAGTTCGGGTACGTTCATCTCCAGGAAGCAATTGTTGAACAGGTGTGAGTTTATAGAGATAAAATGTCAATATCTTATGCAATATTTTCCTCACCGTCGAATATGGGATATCAGTTTGGCATGCTATTGCGTGTGCACTGCTGGTAACCTGCACAGTAGTCATCTCCTGTTCCACAACAGCAGTTGCAACTTCTTCAACGTGTTGCTGCCTGATTCGTTTGCGTCCCCGGCCTGGTTGCACTCCTAGAGTTCCGGTAGATTCAAATCGTGCAATCATTTTCCGTAAGTTAGTTATGCTCATCGGTCCTCTTCGTAACGTTTTCAATCGCCGGAATTCACGAAGGGCAGCGCTTGCATTGTCGCTCTTCTGATAAAACAACTTGACTAATAACGACCGGTCAGGCAGAGTAAGCGTCATAGTCAGGCCATTCGTTCGTGAATGATGGGAAATCCTCAACCTTACCTTTTATTGTCATGATTGCTCAACACGGAACGCGCTTATGCAAATGTATTCATTGTTTTCTTGAAATAGGCGCCCCCTATGGTGACTTTTGATACTATTTTTTTTTTTTTTTTGCAGAAATCCAAACTGCATGTTCCACTAAGTATATACACCAAATGGGGGGGGGGGGGGC